>CM040463.1:23041544-23059044 GCA_022758105.1 Pangasianodon gigas | reverse complement strand
TATGGAGAAAAGGTCACAGGCTGATGACATCACAGCACAAGAGAAATATGCCTTCAATAATGTATCCTCAACAAGTCTCAGCACTCTACTTTAAGAACAGTGCATACCCTGGCTTTGATGATTGTTGGCCTTGGGTCCAGGATACCCTGCATTTTTCTCAACGCGGGGATAACAAAGAGATTACAGGTGACAACTGCTGACACTGGGTTACCTGAGAAAAATAGAGGGAGTAAGAGACAGAGAGAACAAGTAATGAAAAAGTAAAGACAAAATTAAAGGGGACATTAAAGGTATGCCCCCTGTTTTTTCTTTTGTGGGGGTGTTGAGGGTGTTAGGTAGTAATCTGAACGAAGGGGAATGATCTGGGGCAGGGGCAGGACCTGCAATTCCTGCATCAGAAAAGACTTATAATGAGCTACAGAATTACTGGCCCCCTTGGAAAAGATGGGTAAAATCAAGCTCTTTGTGTTTAATTAGGGTAATCTATTACTAAAATATGAGGGAAATCTAAACATTAATTACAGTTAAATATATAGATACCATGGCTTGCAAAAAGTGCATTAAAAGTCATCAGATTCGTCTTAATTACAAAAGGCCCCTTCACAGATTGTTCCAATCATGATCATTAATTATGTCATTTAAAATTTTATTATTTGTCAGCAGATCTTGAAAAAAAAATAAAAACTGAAAAATGCTTCTTGCATAAGTATTCAATCCGTTCAGACTAGTGGAACCTGATGTGGTCTTGTGCTTTTGTAGCCCATCCACGTCAAGGTTTTATATGTTGTGTGTTCTGAGATGCTTTTCTGCTCACCACGGTTGTAATGAGTGCTTATTTGAGTTACTAGACTTAGACTACATAGATGTTCTGTCAGCTCAGACCAGTCTGGTCATTCTCCTCTGATCTCTCTCATCAATATGGTGTTTCAGCCTGCAGACCCTCCACAAACAGGATGTTTTTTTTTTTGTTTTTGCACCATTCTGTGTAAACTCTAGAGACTGCTGTGTGTGAAAATCCCAGGAGATCAGCAGTTTCTGAAATACTCAAACCAGCCCATTTGGTACCAACAACCATGACACAGTTAAAGTCAAACATATCACATTTTTCCCCATTCTGATGTTTGATGTGAACAGTAAGTGAAGTTCTTGACCTGTATCTGCAGCAGTTTATGCATTGTGCTGCTGCCACATGATTGATGATTGGAAAACTTCATAAATGAACAAGTGTATTGGTGTTCCTATTAAGGTGAACGATGAATGTAGATGCAGTACACCAAATTTCAACTCGATCTACCTTATGGTTCTTCAGAAGCAGCTATTTGAACTTAAACTCCACCCCCTATGTATGCCACACCCTAACCTTTGCAGACATCCAGAACCTTGTACTGAACATGTATTTCCAGTTTGGTTCAAATCCATATGACCAATCATGTATTACAGCTGTTTGAGTAAACCAGCTCACTTCCTTAGAATTGACTGACATTTGGCAGCCACATTGTTTATAAATGTCAACATATTTTTGATAATTACTGAGGTTCACACTCTCCTGAGTAGTTTGACATCAATATTGTCAAGACTTGCCAAAAATCCTAGTTCACAAAAGTAGATTTTGCATATTATGCAAATTATAATAGATTTTAGTGGGTGTGGCCAAATGGTCCAAAAGGCAGTTTTCTATAATTTAAGCAATAAAATCAAGCTAAAAAAATCTTTCTACACCTTATCTTCCAAGAGATATGCTTGGTTTTGTGTGCAAAAATATGAATAGCACTCCCAGTGGCCAATTTGAGTGCTTCAGATAGTAGTGGGTCCATACTTGAAGCTACCAAGATTTGTGACAATTGCTCAATGTTAACCCTGTCAAATGCTTGCTGAAATTTGATTAGCCAATGGCAGCAATGTTTTTTAAGTAATTAGGTCATCATCAAAATTCCAATTACAGATTAGCATAATGATGCACCATACCAAATCTCAGCTCGATCAGATTTACGGTTCCTGAGAAACAACTGCTAATCTGTAATTGGAATTTTGATGATGAGCTAATTACTTAAAAAACCATGGCTGCCACTGGCCATTGGCCATCAGCTAATCAAGTCAATCACCATGACGAAACTTGACAAAGGATACAGAACAAGATTCTGAGATCATGTGCAAAGTTTAAGGCATGGTCATCCATAGAGGCAGAGCTAAGGTCAGATAACTACTTTGCACATTATCTCAGAATCTTGTCCCGTATCCTTTGTCAAGTTTCGTCATGAGTTACAGCTCTTTGAGTAAATTATGCTCCGCCTTGTTAAAATGATTGACGTGGCGGCCTATTTACAAATGTCAACACGTTTTTGACAAGTATTGAGGTTCACACTCTCCTGAATAATTTGACACCAGGTTTTTGAAGAGTTTGATGATTCAAATTAGCAAAAAAAATCCATCGTGGTGGAAATTAGTGGGAGAGGTCTAGCTGAATTCAGCAGTAGCCAAGGAGTAAGAGGTAAAATGTGACAAAGTTTGGTGTTTCTATGACTTACAGTTTAGGCTGCCCATTGCATTTTAACTCAGAATCAAAATCAAAACCTGAATCAGGAGGAGGAGGAGAAGAAGAAGAAGAAGAAGACACCTCCTACCACAAACACTGCATCTGCAAGGCCACCAGTATGGATGACCATACTGGATGTATGGTGGATGACCCCTCCCAACGCTTTCACCCTCCTATCATTTGGCAAAAGATACTAGAGCATCCATGCCACTACCACCAGACTCCGCAACAGCTTCTTTCCTGAGGCAGTCAGCTTACTTGACACATTGCTGCCCACTAAAACCCACCTGGTCTAATCAAACCCTTCCCAACACCCACCATCAAACAACCATCACTGCACATCCATATTTTAATCTGCTGCTATGACTTTTTCCTACCAATCTTACTTTTCATTTTGTAATACCATTCTTACTGCAACACATTTTTTTTTTTTACAAAACCAGGTCCAGCTTACAGTTTACAGACACTTGCTTGCACTTGTTCTTCCAGTGAATACTGTTCTGTTGTCCTGTCTAGTTAGCATGCGCTGTCTGGTGTATTTATTGTCCTAAGTATTTATTGTTTTGTGAAGTACAGTTTTGCACTCATCTCACACTGTTGTGTATTTGCACATGTTGTAGTCCTGTGTACCATGATAATGCACTGTTATATGTTGCATCATGGTCATGAAGAATGGAATGGCAATGGAACCCACTTAATTTTACTTGACTAAAATATCTTCTATTCAACAGATTGTTAAGCTCCTCATAGTTGCTCACTAACAAGACTAATTTTTCTACCAGCACATGCCCCTTTCTACTAGCACTTGCCCACTTGCAACCTGTTTAGACTAGAAATAAAACATACACCGACCAGCAGCACTGCTTTTTATAAGCAGCCACATTCTGCCTGTCTTTCAGCCAGTTCCCACAGAATAACTGTGTGCTGGCATTTGAGCAAAAATACATCAAGGACTCAGTTCCACATCATCACAGATCTTTCACCATATTTAACAGTAAGGATTAGGTATTTTTCTCTATAACCATCCTTCTTTTCATGCCAAACTCACCCTGAGTTTTTTGTGGGAACTTCACCAGGAAGCCCCCCAAAATACTTCAATGTTAGACCTTTCATGATTTCAAAGCCTGCTTATGCAGCTTGCTCAGACCCTACTGCAGAGGTATTCAAACTGTAAGCATGGGTGAGGGATGAGATGGAAAATACCAAAAAATAAATATCTTAAATAAAGACCTTTACGCATTTTGCTTAGGAGCTACGCATTTTAACACTGGAGTACACTGAAACCTACTCCAAAATATGCCAAAAGAGCTGTCTTTTTTCAAACTCTCCAATATTAACTTGACACTCTCTCATAGTTGCCATCTCACACTAGTAATGTTTTGGCCCATGCTTGTGGTGATTGAGAGATGCACTGATGCAGTGTCCTCATTTTCTGTAAAGGCAAGTGAAGAATGATGTGTTCACCGAAAACCTTTCAGCTGAAAACGGTCAATGAGACCATGGTTTATTTTGACTGAAAAAAAGATTAAATAGGCCTACAATGAAGTGTTAAATCTAACACATTACAAATAATGTTAATAGTAAAAAAAAGTTGGACAGAGATTAAAAATACTGTTTGTTTGCTTTACTCTCTATTTCCGGTCGGCGCTCAAACACATCAAAACAATTTAAACAGCAGATCGACAATGTGGGACTAGGCATTATTTTTCTTTGGGGTTGCTGTACTATAAGACTCGTTTTGATGCAGTTCTGTTTTATTTTATTGCAATTTATCAGCCAGTTAATAATAGGCAGTAAAGGCCCTGTGCAAATGGGATGACGTCTTTTTTTTTTATATGTATGAAATGCAGTAGTTTAAGTAATCTATTGACTAGTTTCCACTGAATCCTTGTGCACTTTGAGCATATCCAAGATCTCTGGACAAGCTGACTCAACTAAGGCTAGAGGCTGGACCTTTGAAAATTTGTCCACACACAGCGCTAAGTTTTCCTCTGCAATCTCCAGACAAGCAGACTCAACACCACCTTTAGAGGTTTAGCAATCTCTCTCTCTCTCTCTCTTTCTCTATATATATATATATATGTACACACACACACACACACACACACGCCCTGATCAGCCATAACATTAAAACCAGCTGCCTAATATTGTGTAGGTCCCACTTGTGCCACCAAAACAGCTCTGACCCGTTGATGCATGGACTCCACAAGACCTCTGAAGGTGTGCTGTGGTACCTGGCACCAAGACGTTAGCAGCAGATCCTTTAAGTCCTGTAGGTTGCGAGGTTAGGCCTCCATGGATCGGACTTGCTTGTCCAGCACATCCCAAAGACGCTCTATCGGACTGAGATCAGGGGAATTTAGAGGCCAAGTCAACACCTTGAACACTTCGTCATGTTCCTCAAACCATTCCTGAACAATTTTTGCAGTGTGGAAAGCCGCATTATCCTGCTGAAAGAGGCCACTGCCATTAGGGAATACCGTTGCCATGAAGGGGTGTACTTGGTCTGCAACAATGTTTAGGTAGGTGGTACATGTCAAATAACATCCACATGAATGCCTGGACCCAAGGTTTCCCAGCAGAACTTTGCCCAGAGCATCACACTGCCTCCACCGGCTTGTTTTCTTCCCAGAGTGCATACTGGTGCCATCTCTTCCCCAGGTAAGCTATGCACATGCACCCGGCTGTCCACATGATGTAAAAGAAAAGATGATTCTTCAGAGCAGGCCACCTTCTTCCATTGCTCCATGGTCCACTTCTGATGCTTACGTGCCCATTGCAGGCGCTTTTGGCGGTGGACAGGGGTCAGCATGGGCACTCTGACCAGTCTGCAGCTACGCAGCCCCATACGCAGCAAGCTGCGATGCACTCTGTGTTCTGCCACCTTTCTATCATAGCCAGCATTAACTTTTCAGCAATTTGTCCTACAGAAGCTCTTCTGTGGCATTGGACCAGATGGGCTAGCCTTCGCTCCCCACGCCTTGGGTGCGCCCATGACCCTGTCGCCGGTTCATCGGTTGTCCTTCCTTGGACCACTCTTGGTAGGTACTAACTACTGCATACCGGGAACATTCACCAAACCTGCCATTTTGGAGATGCTCTGACCCAGTCGTCTAGCCATCACAATTTGGCCCTTGTCAAAGTCACTCAGATCCCTACATTTGCCACAAAGTGGGAAGCACACAATTGTACAGGATAATCTTTGTATGCATTACATTACAACATTACAATTTCCCTTCACTGATGTCGGCCAATGAGGCCTGGTGCAGAGTCGGTGTTCCAGTTCATCACAAAGTTATTTAGGTTAGGGCTCAGTTTCCCTTCACTGGAACTAAGGGGCTGTGTCTGAACATGTTCCAGCATGACAATGCCCCTATGCACAAAGTGTGAAGACATGGTTTGCCAAGGTTTGTGTGCAAGAACTCAAGTGACCTGCACAGAGCTCTGACCTAAACACCTTTGGGATGAACTGGAATGCCAACTCTCCCCCAGGCCTCATCAGTGCCCAACCTCAATGAAGCTCTTGTGGTAGAATGGGCAAATATCCACAGCCATGCTCTAAAATCTAATGAAAAAAGGATTCCCAGAACAGTGGTGGTTATTATAACAGAACTAAAACTGGGGAGTGTGTTGGTGGCTGTGCCAGAGGGCATGTGTGATGTGTCTATTGCAGCAGTGTGGTCACAGCCAGTGCTCACACTTTCTGCTTTCAGCTGCTGCTGCTGGCTAGCCCAAACACCATCTAGAGGCGAAAAGGGGAGCTGAACGCATCTCCCCCAGCCAGTACATAGCCTCTCCAATGCCAAGACTCCTGCAGTGCCTCCTCGTGGCAACACACAGTAACTGGGCATCCTACGACCCCAGGCCAAACTGCAGGGGATCTTGGAGCAGCAGTGGGCCCTAGAGACATGGTGCACAGGCCCACTGGCATGTCGACATGCCCTGGCACCTTGTCAACTACTGCCCCAGCCCCAGCTATGGATTAAATAGCAGCTTGTTGCCAGCGTTCCCATGGATGAAGCCATTAACTGGCTCAACGGGCTGACAAACAGTTCAAGCTGTGGAGTGTGGAAACAGGGCAATCACATGACCTCCTGGTTATCCACTATGCCCTATCCCTTCTGGCACCAATAACCATGCCACGGTTAAAGTCACTGAGGTCACATTTTTTCCCCATTCTGATGTTTGACGTGAACATAAGCTGAAGCTCTTGACCTGTATCTGCATGATTTTATGCACTGTGCTGCTGCCACATGATTGGCTGATTAGACAACTGCATAAATGCGCAGGTGGTCCTATTAAAGCGGACGATGAGTGTGTAATTGTATTATATTTTATATATATATATATATATATATATATATATATATATATATATATATACTGAACTTTTGGGCTATACATGAATTACACCATCAGGTAAAGTTAACGTTTAATTAACATTTGAACACAACAAACAGCCGAGAACAAGAAAACCTTCTGCTTACTTTATGACATGGCTGCTAATTAATAAACATTTTATTTATCTTTTTTTTTTAACTATATTGAAATTTAAAGCAGCACCCGAATGCTATCTTGCAACACATTCTCTGGCTGTTTCAACATTGTCTGTTCAACTGCACAATTGTACAGTGAATACCACTAGGGCTTGGTATCAGCCACTTTGCGTTCCACAAGGAGCAGAAAATTTGAACTGGAATTGATAAAGTAGTATCTAACTTGGTAAGAGGAAATTTTAATTTTGGACATGAATAGAGTGGATATTAGTGTATATGTGGTTGGCACTGAATAATATAATAACACTGTAATTGAATAACATCTGGATTTCCTGTCCATGCCTCAACCAAACCCTTGTGACCAGAGGTGGTAGCCTTATTTATCTAAGATGTGTACTTCACTACCTGTCTAATTTTATCAGATAAAAACAGATGTTAAAGAGAACTCGGAACCATTTAGCCGACTACATGAATCCCATATTAATTTCCATCTCCTTTTTGTGAAAACAAACACTATAGCTGTGATTTGCTAGAAAACAGCGAATCCGCAGCAGTGGCTATATGAATTAGAGGCTAGCAGGAGGTAATGATACCTGTGGCAGCCACCGGTGGCAGCACACTTAAACAGCTACATTTAAACTGCGACTTTTTTTTTCTTCAGCATATTGTCTACATTCATTTAAAGAGACATGCATTATCAAAGGAAGTGTCAAACAGATCTTCACTTTAAAAAAGAACTTTATTTATTTTTAATTTGTATGTCCTTTATGTGAATAGTTTTACCACACACAGTGTCTGGCAGGATCTTAATTTGCCAGTCATGCAGAGTTTTTACCGGTATTTACCGGCTAACGGAAACACTGATATATACATTCCCCATGGAAAGTACTGGAACGGCAATGCCAATTCTTTTGTTTTTGCTATACACTCATCAAAAGATGAATATGAGTTCATGTATAATGTCCCCTCTGAAAGTATTGGAACAGCAAGGTGACGATCAGCACCTATACTAAAATTGGAATTATACAGAGAAGACTAGCATGGCCCCTGTGCAAGGATGACACACAAAATCATGACGATCAGACTTTCAGCTTTCATTTCCTAATATTTACATTTAGATGTGTTAAACAACTTAGAACATGGCACCTTTTGTTTAGAAAAGGTTGACAATAGAGCAAATGCTTTACTGTTGTGCCACTCAGGAGCAAATATATATATATTTTTAAGATTTCACAGTGTGTTAATTACCACAGATATTTTTCCATAATCTGTTTTTAAACTCATCTTTATCAAGGGTGCCAATAATTTTTGAGGTGACTGTACATTTATAGGTTTAGAGGATAGAGGAATGCATTAATTGTGTGCACCCAGAATTCAGTGGAGTGGGGGGTGAAGGTGTGCAATCATTACCCTCAGGAACACCTTTGTACAAGGCTGTTTGAGGAAAGAAAAGGAGAGGAGAAGGAGGAAAGAGAAGAGGAGAGGACAGTAAAGTTCCAGATATACAGCAGCTTTAGATCATGTAGCTACAGCATGAAGCATGGTAGGCAGGGCTATTACAGCAACACAAACTAAAACAACAAAACCAACACTACTACACAAAGTCACAGACTCACTAACACAAGCTCAAAAGCTTCACTCTCAGAAAACAGAACATAAACATATAACAAAACAAAGCTAGTGTGTCTTTTCTGTTCAGTGTTGGTCAATACAAAGGTTTCTCCAAACAACAATGTATCAGAATACACCAATTTGCCTCAAGCTAGCTACTCGCAAGAACGTCAAGAATAAGACAAATGTGTCATTATAAGAGGTTTAGACTTCTTGTGCACGCCAATTTTCCAGCTTTGTATATTTCCGTTTTCTGAGCTTGGGGTGCAAACAGGCAGTTCCTTACTTCTGCGTGGGGGAGGAGATATGGGTAGCCTGCTTGCCTCGCTGTCGCTCATGGGCATGGCCTCAAGGAGAGTCACCCCTGTGTTTCTGTAGGTGAAATTACCTTTAACGGGGGGAATATAGAAACAGCTGCTGTCACCAATGTCTGCCTTAGTTGCGGTACAAACTGGACATAAGTATGGGCAAGAGTGGCACAGATGGAGAAAGAACGCAGCTAGAAGCCCTGGCACCTAATTGGTAAGGAAAGAAGCTGCCAGGCAAAAAGAGGCAGAGTAAGGGAGGGGCTCAGACTGATTTGAGTAGGGGAAGGGGTTGTGGTAATTATATCAAGGAAGAAGTCCATTTGGAGGTCTTGTTTGGAGGTGTGAGTTTAAAGGCTAAAAGGATGGTACTATCAATGAGTATATAATATCTACAGATGGGTGACAAATTAAAGGAGTTACCAACCTGACGCATCTTAGTATTTGGTGCTTGGCCACCAGGTGCACCTTTGCATAGTTTCTACATCTCTCTATATCTCCCATATGTGTTAATTTGGGTGGTGATCTGATGACTGTGAAGGCCATAGCATGTGATTGATATCATTTTCATACTCATCAAAAAATTCAGTGACCCCCATGCTCTGTTGATGGGGGATGGGAATGTTTATTGCCTACTAATATTGTCTAGTGTCTAACTGTCCCTTGCCTAGTGTTATAACAATGAAATTTCACACTGCTCACATTTCATTTCACACAAGATTTCCCAGTGCTGACATTTTGATTGTTGCTCAAACTCTCTGAACGCATCGGAGGACTGCTAGTCAGAGTACAGCAAAGCAAACAAACAGTGTTTTTAATCCTAATTATCATTAGGATTACAATAAATTGGAAAGTGTTAGATCTGGAACTTCATTGCAGGTCTATTTAATACTCTGTGTACTCTGATGTTAAAATGCATAAAGGTTGACAGTTTGAATAACTCTGCTCAAAGGGGACAAATAGACCCAATTTATGCCAGCAAAATGCCCCCACACCATAAAAGAGGCACTGTTTTTTTTACTTTGTCACCCATCTGTACGTCTCTAGGTATGTCTGTATGTCGGTATGTATGTTCACTTCTATAAACAGACAAATAACCTTGGGTGACAACCAAAAAAACACAACAGATTTCAACATGGAGTCATTTTTTTCCCCAAACAGTAAACCAACATTCAGAAAAAATAAGTACACCCTTCCTACTTCCACAATCATTAATAGATTAGCATCCAGGTGTTACTAATGAAAAGTGAGAAGGGGAAGGATTGTTTACAAATGGAAAGCCTTCAAGACAGTTCCAGGAGTGAGTGTCCCAGCAAATTCAGTCCAGATTCAGACCACTTAATGCTCAGAGATATTAAAAAACAAAACAAAACAAGAGCTACATCATGTGAGACCTACAGGCCTCTGTAAACACATTAAATATTTCAGGACAGCACAATCAAAAAAAGACTGAACAAGTATATCATGGAAGGATGGCTAGGAAAAAGCCCCTTCTTTCCAAAATGAATATGGCAGCATGACTTAGGTTTGCAAAATTGCATCTGAACAAACCACAATTTCTGTAACAGTATCCTTTAGACTGATGAGACAAAGTTGGAGATGTTAAGTCATCATGCACAGCGCCATGGTTGGCGACAACCAAACACAGCATATCACCAAAAACACCCCATACCAACTGTCAAACATGGTGGTGGAGGGGTGATGATCTGGGCTTGTTTTGCGGCCACAGGACCTGGGAAACTTGCAGTCACTGAGAAAATGATGAACTCTGTTCAGATACAATATTCTTGAGACAAACGTGAGGCTATTTGTTCAGCAGCTTAAGCAGGGCTGTAATTGGGTCATGCAACAAGACAATAATCCCAAGCATACCAGCAAACAAATGCCTTCAAACATCAATGAACTACAATATTGTAAAGAAAAATGAGCCAAAATTTCTCCAAAACGATGTAAAAGACTGATAAAAGTCTGATAAACCTCGTGTTATTGTTGCTAAAGGTGGTTCTACATGTTACCGAATTATAGGATGCAATTATTTTTCCCACCTGGTTTCTGAATGTTGGTTTACCTTTGGAAAAAAATGACTACATATTGAAATCTGTTTTTTCTGTTCTCAGCTCACCTGAGTTTATTGGTTTGTTTACAGAAGTTGATGAAGACCACACAATTGTTATTTTGGCCCTGGTTAAACAAGAACCTAGAATTGAAGAACGGTCTATTTTCTTTTTCCCCATGACTCTGTGTGTGTGTGTGTGTGTGTGTGTACACACACACACACACACACACACACACAGTGTCCCCTCCAAAAGTATTGGAAGGCAGACTGAAGGCATTTGGGTTAGGTGAGATCAAAAGTTGAATATGAGACGATATAACAATCCAGGAAAACAACAGCAGTTGATGACAGAAACATTGTGAGAGCTGCAAAGAAAAATCCAAAAACAACATCCAACAACCTCCACAGGACAGGGGTGAATTTATCACAATCCACCATTCATAGAAGACTTTGAGAGCAGAAATATAGAGGCTATACCAAAAGATGTAAAACACTTCTCAGCAGTAAGATTTGGAAGGCTGAGATGAGCCACGATGGAGGTAGTGTCATGGCTTGGGCTTGCATGGCTGCTTCTGGAATGGGCTCCCTAACCTTTATTGATGATGTAACTTATGATAGTAGCAGCAGAATAATTTCAGTAGTCTAAGAAACATTCTGTCTGCCAAATTACAGAGAAATCTAATTGGGAGGAACTTCACCAAGCAGCAAGACAATGACCAAAAACATACTGCCAACATAACAAAGGACTTCATCAGGGGAAAAAAGAGAAGGTTTTAAAGTGGCCATGTCAACCACCAGATCTTAAGCCAACTGAGCATGCATTTCACATCCTGAAGAGGAGACTGAAGGGAGAAATCCCCCCAAAACAAACAACCACAGAAAGAAGCTACGGTACGAGCCTGGAAAAGCATCACAAAAGAAGAATGCAACAGTTTTGTGATGTCAGTGGGTTGCCGGCTTGATGCAGTTATTGCAAGCAAGGGATATGCAACCAAATATTAATGGTTATTAACTGTAATTTACTTTAAGACCATCTGTTCCAATAGTAGAGGTGCCATGTTCTAAGGGATTCTCAAACCCAAATGCCTTCAGTGAATAGCAAAAACACTGGCCAAAAGGGGCCTTGCCATTCCAATACTTTCTGGGGACTGTGTGTGTGTGTGTGTGTGTGTGTGTAACACAGGGAACACAGCTGGAGATGTGGTGTTCCTTGCCACACACAGATCAGAATTTCAGCTTCCATTAAACAACTCAGAACATGGCACCCTGAGTGATGGACCACACAGTTTCAGTGAGCAAAAGTATCAGAACAGCTAGTCTTAAAGTAAATTAGAATAAATAATACCTAATACTTGGTTGCTGTGGCAGTGGGGGCGTATTACAATATCAGCTGTGGATAGACAGGAGGTGGTTTGAGCCAGCAGGTAAGGCATGACAATTCTCACCTGTGTCTTATTATTGCCAATCTACTTATGTTCATTTCTTTGTGCTTTCAGTCACCGCTGTAACTACAGAGTGAGTGAGTGATCTAGCTAGTGGACTATGCAACACACAGGCACACACTTGAACTTGAATGGGACCAAAGCCACAGGCTAGTGATGACCTCTTTCCTGTTGGTTTATCTATTGTGTTGAGCTTTTTCACACTAGCCCGGAAAATAAATAAACCCAAGCCCAGTGTTCTGCTAAAAGTCCACCTGCCTCACAAGTCTTCCTCTGCACCCTTACAAACTGTGGTTTACAGTGGTGCCGAAACCTAGGATTTTGGAAGACTCAGACACCACCATGGAAGCCTCCTCAATTGGCGAGATCATAAAGTCCCTCATCAGCCTCCACCTAACCCAACATCAAGTGCTTCTTGACTTGTGCAACAAATAACAGCTTCACTTCAAAGCCCACGTGCAGGAGCAGACTGAGAGCCGATGGGCACTCCAGAAGCTGTTGCAGCCCACCACATCTCCAGCTGTGTTCCCTGCCACCATTCCACACATGGGGCTCCCCAAGCTGCCCTCCACTGACGATCTGGAGGCCTTCTCCCTACTCCTACCCAGCTCCCCAGAACCAAGGTGATGAGGCCCCAAAACCAGCTCCCCTCCCCCGAACCTGGTTTTCTCCTCACTTTTCCTCTCCCCCTTCTCCTCCTTCTCTGATGTCTCCCCCAGTGCCATCTCTCTCCACACAGGTAGAACCTTCCATACCCACCAGGACTGGGGCAAAGTCCAGGAAGGTTTGCTGGTGTATCGGGGAAGCTGGGCATTTCCAGGATCAGTGTTCCCGTACTGATCCGGATCCCTGACACACCCTCTGGGGAGGTGGTGCCAGGGCTGTTGATGTCAGCTCCGGCTCAGGGGGACACAGACGGTTGTGGATCCCTGACACACCCTCTGGGGAGGTGGTGCCGGGGCTGTTGATGTCAGCTCCGGCTCAGGGGGACACAGAGGGTTGCGAGGGCTCCACCCCTCCACCCTTTGGGAGATTCCCCTCAGGGATTTCCCCTTGGTGTAGTCACACAACAAGACTGGTCAACAGATCCAGCCTAAATGTTAACCAAGGGGTATTAGCAGACTCCAATATCCCAAGAAAAAAGCTGTTTCCACTCTATTTAGTTTACACCAATTTGTCATCCTTCTGTTTGGTTTGTTTGGAGCCCCAGCAATGTTTCAACATTTCATTTCATCACATAATGTATATGCCGCTGCTTATTTAGATGACATTATCATTTACATTAATGATTGGCAGCGTCGTTTACATCTTGAGATGGACGGGACTCATAGCAAATCCAAAGAAGTGTGCAATTGGACAGGTGGAAGTATGGTATCTGGGCTTCCCCTTGGCCCATGGGCAGGTGTGTCCCGCAAATCTTAGGTTTGTGCCTAATTTTCCGGACATCATCTGTCCGCTGACTGACCTCACGAAAAATGGAGCGCCAGATCCGGTCCAGTGGATGAAACCATGCAAGCATGCTTTTTGCCAGGTAAAAGAGGTTTTGGGGGGGGGGGGGGGGGGGGCTGTTGCATTTTCCTGGCTCTTCTCTCCCTTTTGTTCTGCAGGCCAACGCATCAGACAGAGGGCTGGAGGGCATTTTCTCAGAGGTGATCGATGGGGAGGAGCACCCTGTGCTGTACATCAGCTGGAAGCTCTCAGTAAGAAGGAGTAAGTACAGCACAATCAAGAAGGAGTCAATTGGGTGGTCCTCACCCTCCCGTACTACCTACTGGGGCAACCTTTTATTCTCTTTCCTGATCATACCCTGCTCCAGTGGCTCCACCTTAGTGATCGCCGTAACCAGAAAGGGAGTGAGTGATCTAGCTGGTAGAGCATGCAACACAGACACACACAACCCCTATGCTGCAGAGTATGAACTTAAGCGGGGCGAAAGCCATGAGCTAGTGATGGCCCCTTTTCTGTTAGTTTGTCTTTTTTGTTGAGTTTTTGAAAGTGCACTGAAAAAATGCAGTGTAAGTAAACGTGAGCCACGAGCTCTGATAGAATTCTGCCTGCCTCCTAAGTCTTCCTCCGCACCTTTACACACTGGGTTCTACAGGTGCATATCCCTTGCCTGCAAAAACTGCGTCAAGCTGGCAACCCACTGACAGTACCAAACTTGCATTCTCCTTTTCCAGGCTTGTAACGCAGCTTCTTTCAGTTGTTCTTTGTTTTGGTGGGTTTCTCCCTTCAGTCTCCTCTTCAGGAGGTGAAATGCATGCTTAATTGGGTAAAGGTCTGGTGATTGACTTGGCCAGTTTAAACCCTTCTACCTAAGTTCTGAACTTCCAATTAGACTGGATGCATTTTTCTTTGTAAATAGGCAGACAATGTTTTTGTAGACTTTTTAATTCATTTGGCTGCTACCATCATTAGTTACATCTAGCGGTCGACCAATTAATTGGCACTGATAACCGATTACTGGGACTATCAGTTATCAGCAAAAATCCACACCGATAGTTTTTCCCAGTTGCGTCCATTGCGGAAGTGTATGTATGCGGAAGTACAGTATGAGAGCAGCCTCGAGAGGCGAAATAAAAACTATCACTGACGCCTCGTGGTGTTTGTTTTGACACGTGAGACTACACTCTGCATGTAATAGCTCAGATGCAGATTTAAAACATCTTCACCGAAAAGGTATGTATATTAATAAATGCTGTAAAAAATATATTGCATATTGTTAGTTCATATAAGCTAATGCATTAACTAATGTTAACAAATGGGACTTTATTACATGCCATGTTTATATTTATATATAGATATATATATATATATATATATATTTATACACACACACACACACACACACATACACTATATATATATATATATATATATATATATATATATATATATATATATATATATATATATATATATATATATATATATATATATACATACATACACAAGTCTACACTTCGATCGATATGTATATATATATATACACATATTTTTCCATTTAAAAAAGTGTAGTACATTTTCATGGTACAGTCAGTAGTATTTATTTTTATAATAAAGTTCAGCACTAGTTTACTTTGAGTGTTATGTTTTCATTCAGTGTCAATTTTATCAACTATCATTTGATTAATTGGTTATAGGCAGGTACTGCCCAACTTAGTTATCGGTATCCGTGAAATCCACTATTGGTCGACCTCTAGTTACATCATCAATAAAGATTAGTGAGCCCGTTTCAGAAGCAGCCATGCAAGCCCAAGCCATGACAGTATCTCCATCGTGCTTGACCGATGAGCTTGTATGTTTTTTATCACAGGCAGATCCTTTCTTTCTCCACAGTTTGGCCTTTCAATCACTTTGGTAGAGGTTAGTAACTTTTGTGGCTCATCAATGTATTTCTTTGCAAATTCCAATCTGGCTTTCCGATTCTTACTACTGATGTGTGCTTTGCATCTTGCAGTATTCTATATTTCTGCTCTCAAAGTCTTCTTCATATGGTGGATTGTTATATCTTCTCAACTGCCCTGTAGAGGCTGTTAGTGATGTCAATGACTTGTTTTTAGGTTTTTCTTCACAGGACACAGGACATTCCAAATTATTGTATTGGCTATGCCCAATACAATAATTTGTATTGTATTGGCTATGCCCAGTGCTTGTGCAATGGCTCTGACAGATTTTCCCTCTTTTCTCAGCTTCAAAATGGCATGCTTTTCTCCCATAGACAGATCTCTGGTCTTCATGTTGGTGTATTCTTTTTAAAAACAAATGTAGTCTTCACAGGCAAAACAAAGCTTTATTACCTGTTTAAACAATCAATCTAACAGGGCACACCCGGGCAACAAGAGACACCTGTCAGTCACATGTTCCATGTTGTACAAGTTGTGTAACACCTCTACATGTAAATATCAGACAATGAAAGCTGATATTCTGATCTATAGTCTCATATTTTCCCTTTTGAGTCTGGTTCCTCTCAAGGTTTCTTCCTCCTATCATCTCAGGGAGTTTTTCCTTGCCACGATCACCTCTGGCTTGCTCATTAGGGAAAAATTCATACATTTACAATTTATATGTATTTAGTTCTGTAAGCCTGCTTTGCGACAAAGTCCATTGTTAAAAGCGCTATACAAATAAAATTGAATTGAATTTTTGATCTCACAAATGTCTTAAGTGTATAGCAAAAACAAAAGAAGTGGCCTTGCCATTCCAATATTTTCAGAGGGGATTGTGTGTGTGTGCGTGTGTATATATATATATATATATATATATATATATATATATATATATATATATATACACACACATATACATATATATATATATAAAATGTATAATGTATATATACAGTCAGGTCCGGAAGTATTTGGACAATGGTGGAGTTTTTGTGATTTTGCTTTTATACACCACCACAATGGATTTGAAATAAAACAGTCAAGATGTGATCAAAGTGTAGACTTTCAGCTTTATTTTAAGAGGTTCCACAAAAATATGGCATTTACCATTTAGGAATTACAGCCATTTTCAACAAAGTACCTCCATTTTCAGGGGCTCAAAGGTATTTGGACAAAGTGACATAATTGTACATATAACCATAATTTTAATACTTTGATGAAAATCCTTTGCAGTCAATGACTGCCTGAAGTCTGGAGCCCATGTTCTCAAAACTCAAATTCTGAGTTTCCTCCCTGGAGATGCTTTGCCAGGCCTTGACTGCAGCCACCTTCAGTTGCTGCTTGTTTGTGGGTCTTTCTGCCTTCAGTCTTGTCTTCAGTAAGTGAAAAGCATGCTCTATTGGGTTGAGATCGACTTGGCCATTGAATATTCCATTTCTTTGCCTTCAAAAAGTCTTGAGTTGCTTTCGCAGTATGTTTAGGGTCATTATCCACCTGCACTGTGTAGCGGCGTCCTATCAGTTTTGTAGCACTTGGCTGAATGTGAGCAGAGAGTATAGCCCTATACACCTCAGAATTCATCTTGCTACTTCTGTCAGCAGTCACATCATCAATAAACACCAGTGAGCCCGTTCCATTGGCAGCCATACATGCCCATGCCATAACACT
>CM040463.1:23007744-23041444 GCA_022758105.1 Pangasianodon gigas | reverse complement strand
GTTGATTTGGCCACACCTAAGGTTTTTGCTATCTCTCTTATAGATTTATGTTGTTTTTTCAGCCTAATGATGGCCTCCTTCACTTGCATTGAGATCTCCTTGGACTTCATATTGGTAGCTCCAGTCGAACAGCTGCCAAATGCCAACTCAATACCTGATATCAACTCCAGACCTTTTATCTGCTTCATTTGTCTTGAAGAAATGAGGGAATGGACTGCACCTGGTCAATTAACTTCTTGTCAGTCAATTGTCCAAATACCTTTGAGCCCCTGAAAATGGAAGTACTTTGCTTAAAATGGCTGTAATTCCTAATTGGTAAATGCCATATTTTTGTGGAACCTCTTAAAATAAAGCTGAAAGTCTACACTTCGATTACATCTTGATTGTTTTATTTCAAATCCATTGTGGTGGTGTCCACCACAATGGTCCAAATACTTCCGGACCTGACTGTAATATATATATATATATATATATATATATATATATATATATATATATATATATATATATATATATATATATATATATATAAAATATATATATATATATATATATATATATATATACACACACACACACACACTGATCAGCCATAACATTTAAAACCACTGACCAATGAAGTGAATAACATTGATTATCTTGTTACAATGGCACCTGTCAAGGAGTAGGATATATTAGGCAGCAAGCGAACAATCAGTTCTCGAAGTTGATGTGTTGGAAGCAGGAAAAATGGGCAAGGATCTGAGCAACTCCGACAATGGGCCAATTGTGATGGCTAGATGACTGGGTCAGAGTATCTCCAAAATGGCAGGTCTCATGGGGTGTTCCTGGTATGCAGTGGTTAGTGCCTACCAGGGACAGGGTCATATGCACTCAATGCTCATTGATGCACATGGGGAGCGAAGGCTAGCCCGTCTGGTCCAATCCCACAAAAGAGCTACTGTAGCACAAATTGCTGAAAAAGTTAATGCTGGCTATGATAGAAAGGTGTCACACACACAACACACAGTGCATCGCAGCTTTCTGCACATGGGGTGGCATAAATGCAGACTGGTCAGAGTGCTCATGCTGACCCCTTTCCACCATTGAAAGAGCCTACAATGGGCACATGAGCATCAGAAGTGGACCATGGAGCAATGGAAGTAGGTGGCCTGGTCTGATGCCGGGTGCGTGTGCGTTACTTACCTGGGGAAGTGATGGCACCAGGATGCACTACAGGAAGAAGGCAAGCCGGCAGAGGAAGTGTGATGCTCTGGGCAATTTTCTGCTGGGAAACCTTGGGTCCTGGCATTCATCTGGATGTTACTTTCACACTGTATCACCTACCTAAACACTGCTGTAGACCAAGTACCTACCTTAATGGCAACGGTATTCACTAATGGCAGTGGCATCTTTCAGCAGGATAATGTGCTCTGCCACACTGCAAAAACTGTTCAGAAATGGTTTGAGGAACATGATAAAGAATTCAAGGTGTTGACTGGCCTCCAAATTCCCCAGATCTCAATCCGATCAAGCACCTCTGGGATGTGCTGGACAAATAAGTTCGATCTATGGAGGCCCCACCTCACAACTTACAGGACTTAAAGGATCTGCTGCTAACGTCTTGGTGCCAGATATCACAGCACACGTTCAGAGGTCTTGTGGAGTCCATGCCGCAATGGGTCAGAGCTGTTTTGGTGGCACAAGTGGGACCTACACAATATTGCCATGAAGGAGTGAACTTGGTCTGCAACAATGTAGGTATGTGGTACGTGGCAAAGTAACATCACCACGAATGCCCGGACCCAAGGTTTCCCAGCAGAACATTGTCCAGACCATCACACTGCCTCCGCTGACTTGCCTTCTTCCTATGGTGCATCCTGGTGCCATCTCTCCCCAGGTAAGCAACGCACACACACCCAGCCAAAAACGTGATTTATCAGACTAGGCCACCTTCTTCCATTGCTCCTCGGTCCAGTTCTGATGTTCACATGCCCATTGTAGGTGCTTTCAGCGGTTGTCAGGGGTCAGCATGGGCACTCTAACCAGTCTGCAGCTACACAGTCCCATATGCAGCAAGCTGCGATGCATTATGTGTTCTGACACCTTTCTATGATAGCCAGCATTAACTTTTTCAGCAATTTGTGCTACAGTAGCTCTTCTGTAGGATCAGACCTGTATCTGTATGATTTTACGCAGTGTTATACAGGTGTTTCTATTAAAGTGGACAGTGAGTGTGTGTGCGTATGAATGTACACTATATGTAAATATACGTACTGTACATCCATACAGTACTATGCAAAATTCTTACATGCTTACACCCTTTTTTAAATACTAATTTTGTCTTACATGTTTATTTTATTCTACATTATTAGGTCATTAAAAACATTTTAGATTTCCAGATTTTGAAGCAAAATTAAATATTACAGAAAAAAAAATTGTATCTCAGCAAAGAAGGTAACTTATTACATTATATGGACCACATTTCAGACAAAAAATGAATGCTAGCTGTCAAGGATTACCTGCAAAATACAGAAGTCAGTGGGTCATTATCAATATAAGGTGCCTTTAGTGTACTTAGCACAATCACTCAAGTCTCATTAAAATATTGCCAAAAAATACATTTTTATTCTCAATACTTAAATATTCATGAATACAGCAGTATAACAATATTTATCTTAAGGTGCACTAGTGTGCCAGAGCATGTTCAATAAGTGTAATTAGTAATTACAGAACATAAAATTCAAAGATTCTCCATATTTTTTGTAGTTATAAACAAGGTATTTCACAGTTCCAATTGTTATATCATTTATTTTGCACTTATTTTTATCATAATATTGAACATTCTGCGCATGTCTACCCTTAGAAATCAATGGCATCACAACCACCATATTTTTTCCTTTGATGGAGTGTTAAATACAGCATGCACAGAAAGTATCAACACATATTTTCTAATTTTCATCATACTGTGTTTGCAACTGGATGTAGTCAAGCTTAACATGTCAAAAAAGCTCTAGTAAAATTGAGTTTCTTAATAAAATTTTAGAATACTAAAATATGTTTGTGAAACAGTATGAGGTAATCTTGAAAAATTCACTGCTTTGCTCACAGAAAGTCAACCATGTGCTCATCAAGTACTAACTTTAGCTAAAATGTCGACCCTCCTGCCATGCATCCTCCCCTCACATGGTGGATAAATGTATACTTTCTGCAAATGTAATCAATGAATCTCACACACATACACATACACGTGCGCGCACACACAAACACGCACCACTATGATACACATCCATGCATTCATAAATTCATAGCTATTTATACATTCTGTAACATTTTCATGAAAGTATTATTTTTTAAAAAAAACTAAAATGTCATTGAGATGTCTGTTAGGAAATAGAAACAAAGGGCAATTACGAAGAGCAGTGAAGTAAAATTGTTTTACTATAACCTGCTAGATGTCTAGCATTGTATACCTTACTGTGTGTGGTTTTTTTTTATTTATTTTTTTTTATATACCAAGTCTGGTACATAAGCAATTACAGTGATGTACAATGAATATGATATGTTTTTTCCTTTTCTCATGTTTGTTAAACGTTTTAATAGTATTTTCCTAAATGCTGAAACTGAGAACCAAACATTTTGGACAGAGAACCAACACAATTCAAGTGAAAAACAAATATATTTACAGATACATTTTAGAGGAAAAAAGAAAAAGAAAAAACTTGGGGCTGCTTCTAGCAGGGACTAGGGCTCTGGTCAAGATAAAGGGAATCATGGATAGCACCAAACAGCAATCTATATTGGCAAAAAACCTGTAGGCCTCTGTTAGACAGCTGAGGTGATGAAGAAAAAAAAAAAAAATCACCTTCCAGCATGATAACAGCCCATAGCACAAATCTAATTCCAAAAAGGAATGGCTTCAGAAGAGGAAACTAAACATTTTGGAATGGTCTAGTCAGAGCCAAGATCTAAATCCCATCAAAAACCTGACATGTTTATTTTAGTTTCTTTTTTTTTTTAACATCAGAAAAACCTGTAATTTTAACAGGGGTGTGTGGACTTTTTACACTCCCTGTACACTACACAGTATATTTAATATTCAAGATTCTGCAATATTTATATGCCCCTATGTAAATTTAAGCAAATTTGTGATACTGACCATGTTAACATGGTTAAAAGGTCAGATTTTCCTCATGCTTAATCGCTTCTGTTCAGATGACAGATCAAGTGCACACTGTCATTAAAGTAGACTTTGTATAGAACAGATCAAGTGCACACTGTCATTTTGTACAGACTTCATATAGAACAGAATGTGTAACTGGTGTGAAGTTGGTTAACAGAACACCTATTTTAGATTGTTAGATAGACTTAGACACCTATTATAGATTTCAAAAAGGTTTTAACAAATAACTAAGAATTACTGTTGAGAAAAGGACACAAAGTCTCTCTGAAAATGTCAATTCTGTCCCCACAATGCAATACATAGCTTTTTTTTGTATTTGTCCATGACAGGGTGGACATATACTATATGGTGAAAGTTTGTGGACACCTGAAAATCTGTCCTCACCCCAAACATCCAATTACAAAACCATAGGCATTATTATAGCCTTGGTTCCCCCCTTTGCTACAACAACCTCCACTCTTTTGGGAAGGCTTTCCACTAGAATTTGTAATGATGCTGTGGGGATTTGTGCCCATTCAGCCACAATTGCATTACTGAGGGAAGGCTCTGATGTTGGGCAAGAAGGCCTGGCATGCAGTCAGAGTTCCATTTCATCCCAAAGGTGTTCACTAGGGTTGAGATCAGGGCTCTGAGTAGGCCACTCATGTTCTTACACACTGACCTTGCCAAACCATGTCTTTATGGAGCTTGCTTTGTGCACAGGGCACTGTCATGCTGGAACAAAAGTGGGCTAGGCCTCTTAGTTCAAGTGAAGGGAAATCATGATGCTACAGGATACAAAGACATTCTAGAAAATTGTGTGCTTCCAACTTTGTGACAACAGTTTGGAGAAGGTCCACATATGAGTATGATGGAGAGGAGCCAACATACTTTTGGCCATACAGTGTATCTTGTAGTTGATTCACAAATTGTCTATTTGTAGTAACAAAATAAAATAATTTTTTGCTTGACATGAATGTTTCTGGAGTAGTCTACAGTTTAGTTAACAAAGAACCTTCAAAAAATGGAAAACCTAAAAAATAAATAAATAAATAAATCCAAAATTATGAGATCTCAAAGGCACCCTATACTGATATTGACCCAAATCCGACTGTCAAAGTCTCCAGAAGAACTGCGACAGATTCTCTAAGATGCTTAGATAAACTTACCAGCCAATTTCCTTATAAAAATTGCACAAAGTGTACGAGAGACTATGAATGCATTTTTAATAGCAAAGGGTTTTCACACCAAATACTGACTTTGTTTAGTGCTGTTCACTTCTCTTTATATAAGTTTATGTAGAAAATGTTCTGAAGGCATCTTGGTTTTACAGCATTTCTTAATTTCTTGTGCCTATGACTTTTGTGCAGTAGTGTATATATAGTGGGTTCTGAAAGTATTCAGATCCCTTCAGTTTTTGCGAACTCTGTGTAGCAGATTCAATTTAAAGTGGATTAAATGTATTTTTTGCCATTAATCTAAACACAACAAACCATAATGACAAAGTGAAAACAAGAAATCTTTACGAATTTATTAAAAATCAAAAACTGAAATCTTTCATTTAGCTAAGTATTCAGGCCATTTATTCAGTATTATGTAGAAGCACCTTTGGCAGCGGTTTCAGTGTCAATTCTTCTTAGGTAAGTCTCTACAAGCTTTATACAGCTAGAGTTGGGCAGTTTTCCCATTCCTTCTGGCAGATCTTCTCAAGCTCAATCAGATGTGGATGGGGAAAATCTCTGACCTGCCATCAGCCATCTCTCCACAGATATTCTATGGGGTTCAAGTCTGGGCTTTGGCTGGGTCACTCAAGGACATTCAGAGACTTGTGCCAAAGCCATTCCAGCATTTTCTTGGCCGAATGCCGTGTCCTTGGTCCTTGGTCCTTGTCGTGCTGAAAGGTGTACCTTCGCCCCAGTCTCAGGCTGCATGCACTCTGGAGCAGGTTTTCTTCAAGGACATCCTGTGTCCTTGTATTTGGTTGCATTCATCCTTCCCTCAATTCTGAGCAGTTTCCCAATCCCTGCCATGGATAAGCACCCCATAGCATGATGCTGCCACCACCATAATTCACCACAGGGACGGTATTAGCCAGTTAATGAGCAGTGCCTGGTTGTCGCCAGACTTAGCTCTTTGTGTTCAGCCCATCAGACCAAAGAATCTCTTCCTCATGAAACAGCACTCAAACAAGTAACAGCTTAAGGTGAGTGAAGTGAGGTGCGAGTGAAGAGAGGTGTGGGTGAAGTTTGGAGAAAGAGTGCATAAGATTAGAATTAGAATGCATTGTTAGAATTACAATATTATGATTACGCACCTTCCAGTGTACAGGAGTATCAAACTCAAATTCTGCCCAGGACATAACATTTTTTAAACGGATTAAAGATGTTAAAATATGTGTTTTCCAAATATTCAAAATATATATAGCTAATAAAGAGCTTGAAGAAGAGCTCACATGGGCCTATTTCTGGTAAGAACATGTATGTCCTTATCTCCCATCTCCCTTGTCTTTGCATTCCATCAACTTTTCTTGTTTTAACATATATGTAGGTTGATATATTTCAGGATTTGGAATTGATCACTGAATCACATCATTTCTGAATAATTTTTCCGTCCAGGTCTCACTTGCTTCAAATGCAGCAGATAGGTGTAGATTTGAACACTGTGAGATGCGAGAATGCGCACTGTACGGTGTCGTGCACAGAACATGCAAGATAGCTATGCTATGGGCCTGCTGCGAATTTGAGATATTACTAGTATGAAATCTCTAGATCTTGTGTGAAAATATGGGGTAGTATACAGTATATAGTAGTAAATAGTAATATTATTTTGAAATATTACAATGGCCAAATGAAACGAGACAGCAGGCCATATTTGGCCTACAGGCCTTGAGTTTGACAGCTGGGTTTTAGGACATCCAATTCTCACTTGGCACTTCCCAGACTTCTCAGGCTAAAAGCCTCCATGTCAGACGTTGTAGTCTGAAACACAATGACCTTCTGCCCTAAAGACCCCGGAACCCTAAATCAGACAGTCATAAAGGTTGGTGTCAGTTTGACCATGACCGTTGCTAGGCTCTTGTTTGAATTGCTATGTAGCTAGTTCAGATTTCCGTCAGCTTAAAAGTTGCTATCAGAACAAGCAAAAATCGGTTGTGTTGTCATTAAAGTTTGCTGAGTATTTAAAGTTGCGCACATGTAAAATGACGTAAAATGAGAATGCCTGTTTGCATTTCGTTTCAGGCACCTTCAACTCCTGTTATTGAAATTTGATTTATTTGATGCCTTGAACAAATATCCTACACATAAACATTTTAAACATTACTGCTGAAAATAAGAACCTAAACCAATGAAAATATGTGTCCCAAATTACCAAACATGCTGCTCCAAATTAGCAAGCATGTAGTTCAAAATGGTTTTCATTCAGTCGTGAAAAACTGAGCATGGGTAGGCCATGCTTTTTTTTAGAATATAATAGAACCATTTTTCCTTTACAAGTAATAGTCATCACTTAGAGGACTTCCAAAATACATCATGTGTTAGGTATTATGTTAATGGCAAGAAAGCTCAGACAACTTGGAAACTCAAAAACTGTCCAGATATATCTGATTTCACTTTAGTTCAAAATGAAAAGTATAAATAGGTTTATATACAATCAAAGAAAAAAGGAAGTACACCCTCCTTCAATCATATTCATGATTGTTTTTTTCAGCAGGGCCTAAATAACAATTGTGTGATCCTCACCAACTTCTATTAACAAATAAACTCAGGTGACAAAAAAAAAACAATACAGATTTCAATATATAGTCATTTTTTCCAACATTCAGAAACCAGATGGTAAAAAAAAAATAAGTACACCCTTCCTACTTTCACAGTCATTAAGAGAGTATTTAGCAGCCAGGTATTACTAATGAAAATGCCCAAGATTAGTTAATCATCAAGAAGTGTGACTACCACTAAAAAAGCAGAAATTTTGGCAGTTTGGAGCTCTGGAACACTTAAATGAGTGTGAAAGGATGACTTCAGAGAAGCAATTGTTGCTGCTTATCAATCTGTGAATGGTTATAAGGCCATCTCCAAATAATTTTAAATTCACCACTGTAGGATTGTAAGTGAACAGGCAGCAAGGAAACCATAAAACCATGAGCCCCACTCACCAAGTTAGCCAAGTTAATTACAGCTTGTTTTACTTATTGCTGGATTTCAACTGTCCTGTCGGCAACAATCGGCAAGTGCTAGGACATCCCTGACCAGAGGATGAGCCCTCTCAGCCAAGGGGAACCTCTGTCAAACTCACTGATTTAGGCCATTGGCCAAGACCAGATGGCTCACCCAACAGGATGGTAAAGCTGATAACTTCAGGAAAAAGGGGGGGGTCACTCACCCAAGGACCCTCATGGAATGAGACCTTTGTTCTCCCCAGGAACACAAAGTTCACCACCATTCACACATTCCACAGAACCCAGCTTTAAGAGACTGCATCAAGTTACTTTACATCTCCTAAAAGGGCAATGACTCTAAAAATCATGCACCATGGTTTGCAAACATGTTGTCTTTTAATGTCATGCCTTATTTGTATCATGGTTATAGTCACAAGGTTGCCATTATTAATTTCATTACTTAGCAAGCATTATCGTGGTTGAGTATTACTATGATTATTGTGACTGATTATTAGCAATCTAGTAACCACAGCTTATAAATGTCTTGTCTGGTATGTGTGTGATCATTGTGTAATTTCCTAAGAGTTGGGATAAAGTAAATTGGAGTAAAATGTATTACATCCGTATTACAGAATTCATGACCAAAGTTTTAACTTAACGTTGTGGAAAGTTAGAAAAAGCACATTAATCAGAGCCCCGTATGCTAATTAGTGTCAGAGGAGGAGAATGCAGTTTACTGCAACAAGATCCTGCTGATTGGAGCAAGCACTTTGGGGTCAGCCCAACTGGAAAGGGTTAAAACCCCCTCACACAAAGGAAACTCCACGAGAGTCTCGTTTAACAACTCTGAGTCTCCCCACAAAGAGCTCCATGAGTCTCTGCCAACATCTTCAGGGAGTCTCTTAACAACTCACAGTCTCTTCAGCCAACATCTCAAGAGAGTCTCTTCCAACAACAACTCGAGGGAGTGCTCGCCCATTAACAACTGGGAGTCTCTTTCAATGGCTCCAGGAGCTCTCTTCCATCAACATCTGCAGGAGTCTCTTCCAACAAGTCACCAGGAGTTCTCATCAACCAAGAGCTTCAGAAGTTCAGGAGATCACACTTGCTTTGAGCCTCTGCCAAGTCTGTAACAACCGGGTTCCTGTGAAGGCTCCCGACTCCAGTCGTCACAGTGCCAAAGAGCTGCCGCCACGCTCATCAAGCGCCCTTCCTTCAATCCGCCTACGAGACTCCGCTGGTGCACGCCTCACTCCATTTATCATCCTGATTGGTCTTTCGAGACACCACTCAAAAGCAACCAGACCGCTGACGAATCCCTGTCCAAAGAGACAATGTAAAAGCAAGTACAGTACCTCCAGATTCTGGCTGAACTGGTGCATTTTATACAACACATAAAGCCGTTCTAAATGAAGCGAAGGTTAAATGAATAAGTTTGGTTTGAAGTCTCGTTTGATTTTTAAAGGCAAGTGTCTTGTGTCTTTGTGCTTATAATTTACTGCCTTAAGCTGCCAAACTTGTTACTGTGCTCTTAATATAGTGTTTCACTATATTTAGGATATTATTGCCAGTGGCCATGG
This sequence comes from Pangasianodon gigas, assembly GCA_022758105.1. Taxonomy (NCBI): domain Eukaryota; kingdom Metazoa; phylum Chordata; class Actinopteri; order Siluriformes; family Pangasiidae; genus Pangasianodon; species Pangasianodon gigas. The sequence goes on along the minus strand of CM040463.1, from coordinate 23,031,567 downwards.
ATGTAATACCCCATGCACAATTAATAAATACACTAATTTCAATTTACTGCTGGACAAATAGTTGATCAGCTATTAAAATATTCGCAGAATTTCCCCTTCTGAGCTGATCTGCTAATCTCCTACATATTTTGGTGGAGGATGCAGGCAGCTTAAACTAAACAGCTAATTTCCTACACCATTCTACAGTGAGGAGGATTGTTTACAAATGGAGGGCCTTCAAGACAGTTGCCAATCTTTCCAGGAGTGGCCATCCCAGGATATCCAATCCAAGTAGAGACCGTTTAATATTCAGACATATGAAGAAAAATCCAAGATCTACATCATATGACCTACAGGCCTCTGTAAGCACATTAAATGTTTATGTTCATGACAGCACCATCAGTAAATAACTGACCAAGTATGGCTTTGAGGGAAGGGTGGCTAGGAAAAAGTCTCTTCTCTCCAAAAAGAATATGGCAGCATGACTTATGTTTGCAAAACTGCATCTGAACAAACCACAAAAGTTTGGAACGATATCCTTTGGACTGATAAGACCAAGGTGGAGATGTTTGGTCATCATGCACAGCACTATGTTTGATGAAAACCAAACACAGCGTATTACCACAAACACCTCATACCAACTGTCACGCATGGTGGTGGAGGGGTGATTTGGGCTTGTTTTGCAGCCACAGGACCTGTGAAATTTGCAGTCATTGAGACAGTAATGAACTCCACTTTATACCAGGATATTCTTGAGACAAACAGGTCTGTCCAGCAGCTTAAGCTGGGCTGAAATTGGGTGGTGGAGGGGTGATTTGGGCATGGTGGTGGAGGGGTGATTTGGGCTTGTTTTGCAGCCACAGGACCTGTGAAATTTGCAGTCATTGAGACAGTAATGAACTCCACTTTATACCAGGATATTCTTGAGACAAACAGGTCTGTCCAGCAGCTTAAGCTGGGCTGAAATTGGGTCATGCAACAGGACAATTATCCCAAGGGCAACATCAAATCAACATCTGAATGGCTAAAAAAGAAAAAACTAAGGTGTTGGAATTGCCAAGTCAAAGTCCAGACCTCAACCCCACAGATGTTTTGGCGAGATCTTAAGAGATCTGTGCATAAATAAATGCCCTCAAACATCAATGAACTGAAGCAATGTTGGAAAGAAGAGTGGGTCAAAATTTCTCCAAAACAATGTGGGAGACTGATAACGCTACAGAAAACGCTTACTTCAAGTTATTGTTGCTAAAGGTGGTTCTACATGTTACTGAATTTTTGGGTGTACTTTTTTTCTTCCCCACCTGGTTTCTGAAGGTTGGTTTATTTTCCGGAAAAAAAAAATTACTACATACTGAAATCTGTTGTGTTTTTTGTCGTCACCTGAGGTTATCTGTTTGTTTATAGAAGTTGGTGAGGATCACACTATTGTTATTTAGGCCCTGATAAATAAAAAACTAGAATTAATGAGGGTGTACTTTATTTTTCCCACAACTGTAATCTGTCATCATTGATAAAAAATAAAAAAAAGGGGAGAAAGGCTTTTCAGGGAGTCAGGGAACTTGAACTTGAAGGTCACTCCAGAGATCCATCTTTGCAGCATGACACCAATAAGGTGTCTTTGGTTGACTGGCCAGATACAAGATATATCTCAGAAAAAAAGCACTTAATGACTTGCTTGCCAAAAGGCTCTCTGCATTCTGTTGGTCTGCAGAAAACAAGGCAAATGTTTGGCTTGAATGACAAATGTTAGATTTGGAGGGAAAAGAGGTCTCAGGTATTAATCAGTTATTTCTATCCCTATGATAAAACTCGGTGGTGACAGCATCGTGTTGTGGGGATGTTTCTCAGGAGCAGGGACTGGGAGACTTGTTTGAATTGAGGGGAAGAACAAAGTACAGATGTCCCTGAGGAATACTTGCTAAAAGCACTGAGGACCTCAAATTGGGGCCAAAGGTTCACCTTCCAACAGGACAATGACCTGAAACACAGGAAAGACAATGCAGGAGCCACAGCCCAGACTTGAACCCAATTCAACTCTGAATAGACTGAAAAATGATGGCAACGGGATGCTCCCCAGCCTGACAGAGCCAAGAGGAATGCGAGAAGATCATAAAATTCAAGTGCGTCAAGCTTGTATCATCATACCCAATAAAACAAAGCTTTAATAGCTGTCAGGGAGATTCAACAAAGTAATAAGGTTTTTGTCTTGTGACGTAGTAGCAGAAGTACTATATTACAGGTTTCTAATTTTTAAATAAATTTATAAAATGTTCTAAAAACCTGTTTATGCTATTTCATTATGGATTTTTTGTGAGAAAACATGAACTTAATCAGTTGTAGTGTAAGACTGTAGAAAACTGTAGCTTATGTCTGAATACATTCTGCATGCATTATTGTTGTTTTTTTTTTAAATGAGTAATTAAATAATAGTCATTACTACTACTAAGACACTCGAACTGCACAATTAACATACAAATTTCATAGTAATCAGTAAATGAATGCATACCTGGCAGGGCAAAGATGAGCTTCCGTGTGCCATCGATGTCTAAGGTGGCAAATGTAGTGGGAAGACTAAAAAGAGCAGGAAAGAGGGTATAACCTATAAATGGCATTTGACTAGCTTCTTTGACTCTTGTCATTGTAGGTTGTTTGCTTTGCCCTGTTCTCACCCTGGCTTCATAAACACCCGACCAAAGTGGATTTGGGCATGGAGGTCAATGTCCAGAACCTGCTTCAAGTAGTCCTGATAGAGAAAGATAAAACACGAAAAAATAGATACATAATTGACATTGATAATTATCATTAAGCTGTGCTTCATTTCTGTATGCAATATTTGAGTACATTTACTGTGCAATATTCTTATTTTACTAACACAAGCCATAATCTCATCACTTACTATTAAACTCATATCTAGTGTCACTATGACAATTTTGTTTTTAGTATTAGTTAGATGGCAGTCAGATGTTATAAATATGATAAACTTTCTGTGTATGAAGAGTCTTTAAATTCTCAGGTCCAGTGCACATGTATACATATATTTTTGAAAACATAGTTTTTTACTCTGCATTTCAGCCTCTGTCCAGCTATGTTTTGGTGTTCATTGTTTGGTCACACAGCTTCACAAACCGCCCTCCAAGGTGGATAATTTTTAAAATGCCCCTTTTCATTGTTTTTGTGTGGATGCTTGAAAATGCTGAAAATGCTTGAAAATGCTTGTTCCCATCACAGTTTTTCAAAGTTATGAATGTGCTATGACTCTATTTATCATGGCTGTTGATCAGTTTGTTACTTTGTACTCTGTTATTTCTTATTTGATAATGTGCTTGTAATTTAATTTGCTTTGGTTTTCAGCCTCATGTAGAATTTAAAAATTTAATCGGTGCTGTACTTCTCCTGAATCCACATTCCAGCAGTATAAACTGCACTGTGAAAGGAGATTTCAGATAACAGTGTAACAATCATTACACAACGATTCCTTCCAGCCATTGTTCTAGTCATTCCACCTCATCATCCTGCCACACATATGAATCCAAGTGTTTGTCATTTTTTGTTTTTTAAACTTTTGGCCAACTGCGACCCTAACCAGGATAAAGCAGTTATTGAAGATGAATGAGCTTTTGACCATGCTAGCATTTTTCTGCATTTCTCATTTTCTACCACTCAATACGCATGCGCTTTAACATTATTCTTGAGTCATTTCACAACAACAGTTTATTAGTCAAGTCAAGTGCAGCTTTTAAACAGCATCATTAATAAAGAGCACGAGCAGCTCTTTATAAAATTATCTGTATACGTGTGGGCCTCAGTGTGTGATTTCTGATAAGGAAAAATGGCTGTTATATTGGACAACTGTAATTGCTGTAATGTTGGTAATATAGTTTGGCATTTGGCATAAAAGGAAACAAAGTTAATTGATAGGTGCTGTTTTTTTAAGGCGTTTACATTACCCTTAGTTGAAATCAGTCGGCATGTATTCATTAACTGTGCTAATACGTGAGTATGTCTTTGTACAGGTACTGCAAATAAAAAAACATAACTGATCTAGAAACAATATACATCTTCACACACATTATATATATATATATATATATATATATATATATATATATATATATATATATATATATATATATATATATATATATGTTTGGACATGGACAATTGTTATTTTAACTGTCTACCACAGTATATAGGAGACGAGAATAAATTATTTACATCCAAATCAGGTGAATGGTGTAGATATTATGGCACTTTTTACAAGTGGTTTCTCCCTTTTTAAGGGACCAAACATAATTGAACAGTTGGCTGCTCAGCTGTTCTATGGCCAGGTTTGTGTTATTCCCTCATTATTTCAGTTACAAGTAAGTAAGATAAAAGGTCTAGAGTTGAGTTCAATTGTGACATTTGCATTTGGAATCTGTTGCTGTTAACTCTCAATATGGAAGTCCAAAAAGGTGTCACTGTCAGTTAAGCTGTTGTTTCATAACCGACTAGCTATTTTAAGTAAGATAGAAAGAAAAAGTCCAACACAAAATGCATTAGTTACTTAGAGGGTATGTCACGAAAACCCTAAATATTTTCATTATATTTCCCTTTTAACACATATGTAAGTTTCTTCAAAGCCAGACAATGTATCAATCCCTCAATCCAACACTGAGTGCTTGGTCTATTAAAAGTCTTCCAGAACTGTGCAATTATGTGTTTAGCTTTAAGTAAACAAACTAGAATTTTTCTTATTTGTATTGTTTAGGTTACAACCTACAAGAAAACACCCTAAAATACATAGTGACATATTGGTAGGCTCTCAGAGGATAAAGTGTTATAATTAACATTCCAAAACTCTAGAATGGTTGGGCGCTCCAAGATACAATGGAACAAGTTGCCCGTATGTATTCCACATTTAATACACAAGTCTAGCATGTTAGAGCTAATGCAATGTAGCAGTGATGGGGTAGTGTATAACTCCATAACTCATTTGCACTGGAGCAATTTAAACCATGTGTTTGTAGTTTAGACTTGAGATTGTAAGCAGATTTCCTGCCATTCTTGTCTTGCAATTTCTTAATTTAGGTCTGTATACCAAGCAAGTCTTTTATTTTCTGAAGAATCCTGATTTCTGTCTACAATAATTTGGTAGAAATGAGAAATACAGCCTCCTAATACTGAGATTGCTTAGGGCCATCCTTTCAATTGTGGTCAAAATGAAGTTTCTAATCTGTAAATTCTGTACATATTTGAAAAAGTGTTTTAGATGAGTATCAAATTTGAGCGTTATATCATCAAATATGAAAAGGATAATAATAATAATAATAATAATAATAATAATAATAATTATTATTATTATTATTATTATTATTATTATAAATCTGCTATTTTACTCATTCCATTGTCTGCCCATTCCATTTAACTCATGTCCTTAGCACCAGGTTTAAAGTTGCTGTTTCCCCAGGTGGGTTTTCACATCAATAATTCTGTACTTCATGCCACACAATCAGTGCATTTTTAACTATTCTCTGTGGATTTCTTTCAAACCCAAGACTTTTTTTAAAGTTAAAGAATTGGAATGTTGTGTAATGCCCAAGTGAATCACCTGACCTAAATCCAATTGTGCATGCAATTCACAAGTTGAAGACAAAACTGAAAGCAAAACAGCCCCACAACAATTAAGAAATTAAGACAGCTGTAGTAAATGCCTGGCAGAGCATCACCATGGAAGAAACCCAGCATCTGGTGATGTCTATGAGTTCCAGACTTCAGGCAGTCATTGGCTGAAAAGGTTTGGATTTGGATGTAAATACACTCAAATTAAAGCTGAATTTCTGCATTTTGAGCTCATATTCATTATTTAATTTCAATTCCTATACACTGTGGAAGACAGCTAAAATAATAATGACTTTGTCAATGTCCAAATATTTATGGACCTGACTGTATTTAATCACAGCTAGCACCTTAAGTAAAATGTGCCCTTACAAGTACACAATAAAGTTACAAACTGTGACCTTTTTCAACATGGCCATAAGCGTTACTCAGAACACACTGTTAACTCTAGTAAACACCCTCTCACCTTCTCTCCCATGGACACTCCTCCAGATGTGATGATGACATCTGCACGACTTATTCCCTCATTCAGGGCATTCAACAGGTCATCTGGGCTGCAAGTAGAAACAAACAAGGACAGACAAAATAACTATACATAATTATTTTCATTCATTTGTTTCCATAAGACCATATTCAGAATAGTGGTGTGGCACTGTTTTTTTCCTTCCTTTTCCCATTCCTGAAGGAATTCCGACCAATCATGCCCACTCTTGCGGAAGATTTTCTCATAAACTAAGTTGGTTCTATATCCCAAAATACAAAAAATAAGTAATTTGCACCACAGTGACCCTGATCAGATTAAAACAGTTACTGAAGAGGAATGAATGTATGAATGAGTAAAGTAAAATTTACAGCATTGACTATAAACGTGTTGCACAGCGCAAGCACCATCCCATGTCCAATATGCTCTCATGCTAATAGTCTTATAAGCTTGGGTGTTTAAAAAAAAAAAAAAAAAAAAGAAAAAGAAAAAGAAAGAAAAAACACCCACTCCCATGACTTTGTTTTTTTGGTCCCACGAATTCCCAATCCCAATGCACATGAATTCAGAGAATACATGAGGAGTGAAGCTAACAAAATTCTGCACATCGATATTCAGTTCGCAGACAATTATGGGGAGTGCAATTTTCTTGTGTGTTACACACTCTGGCCAGGAGAAGCAATAAGAACAGCACCACTGTGTCAATCTGTTGTAACTACAATATTTCATCATATGGTGGATTAATTGATTCTCTGTAACAACACAGCTCTACCAGTAGTTCTGGCTGTAACATACAGTCATGGGAAAAAGAAAGTAACACTCTCCTTCAATTCTATGTTTTTAGTTAACAGGGCCTAAATAAAAATTGTGTGGTCTTCACCAACTTCTATAAATAAACAAATAACCTCAGGTGACTACAAAAAACAGATTTCAATATGCGGTCATTTTTCCCCAAAAAATAAACCAAAATTCAGAAACCAGGTGGGGAAAAATAAGTACACCCTATAAATCAGGAACATCTTATGTTTATCAGTCTCTCACATCATTTTGGAGAAATTTTGGCCCACTCTTCTTTACAACATTGCTTCAGTTCATTGATGTTTGTGGGCATTCGTTTATGAAGTTAAGTTCAGCCCAACTTAAGCTGCTGGAGAGATGGCCTCACATTTGTCACAAGAATATTCTGATATAAAGCGAAGTTCATAATTGTCTCAATGACTGCAAGTTTCACAGGTCCAATGGCTGCAAAAAAAAGCCCAAATCATCACCCCTCCACCACCATGCGGCTATCCATTTGGAAACAATCCTTCTCACTGTAAAATGGTGAATTTCAAATTGTTTGGAGATGGCCTTATAACCCTTCCCAGATTGATGAGCAGCAACAATTGCTTCTCTGAGGTCATGGCTGATGTCATTTCTTCTTGGCATTATGTAGACACATAACTGAGTGCTCCAGAACAAGAACAAAAAAAAAATTGCCATAAGTTCTGCTTTATAGAGGTAGTCACACTTCTTGGTAACAAATCTTGTGCATTTCTTTAGTAACACTTGGCTGCTAATAACTCTCAATGACTGTGGAAGTACAAAGGGTGTACTTATTTTTCCCCACCTGGTTTCTGAATGTTGGTTTACTTTTTGGGGAAAAATGACTACATATTGAAATCTGTTGTGTTTTTTTTTTTTTTTTTTTGTAACCTGAGGTTATTTGTTTGTTTATAGAAGTTGGTAAGGACCACCAAATTATTATATAGGCACTGATAAATAAAAATGTAGAATTGAAGGAGGGTGTACCTTCTTCTTCCCATGACTATAAATGATTATATTAATGCACTATCTCTAATACATTATTGTTCCTACAGTAACAGCTCATACACAGAGAACTGTATGACAGATACTCCAAATAATCTAAGGCTCATAATAAACAAATAAAAAAAACCAGGTGGTTAACAAATAAAAACAATCACTGAGGTGATGTGGAAGTTTTCTGTTTGGAGATTTTTATATAACAACATTTATGGAAGTAGTCTCAAGTGTCAGCGTTTTGTAACAGTCTTCAGGACAGAGGATTTTGCACTTTCACGATAGGCTGTTTTTTTTTTTTTTTTGTCTTGTAAACATCAAGAGAGAAATACAAGAGGCACAGCAAAGGGTAAAACGTGGTAATAATCAGAACAGAATAAGGGTGGGAACAATTGTAGCTGCTATAACGTAAGTGATAACAGGAACTTATCACTTAACAGAAACTCACAGATTTTCCACAACATTAAATGTAGCTATAAACATCTTTTTAAAAAATCCAGCAATATGTCATTCATTAATAAATTAAAAATTGTAATCATTGCTGTGGTATAAGCAGAATGACACAGCATTCTGTGTTACAGAAAAATAATCCATGCTGGGTGGTGTGATAAGGCCCAGTGTGATTCTTTATGATGTTTACTACACATTATGTAAGTAAGTGACGAACATTTGCAAACAAAAATCTGCCACGCACAAAGCCTATTAATTGGAGTAGATGAGAAATTATACATATTTCGTACAATGTCTTTGCCATGGCCTTAACTATAATTTTTGGTCACAATTAAGCAGACTTATGGATCGGTCATATCATCATTAGATAAGGTCTCTCTAAATGTACGCTCACAAGCTGGTAAACAAGGCCCTGTATGAAGTGGAGGGCCTTTACCACCCCAAAGTCCACACTTGTGCTGCAACATACGGTAGCTGCCACAGTGTTTTTTCACCCCTGAGCTTCACATTTTTTTGCTGTCTGGGTAGGAAACAGAACTGTGTGCTTGATGATCTGAATGCTGCCTGAATACTGATAATTCTTTTACGATTCGAATTATGTTCTGAATGCAAGAGGTCTTAATATAGCCTGCAATCACTAAATACTACTGGCTATATTCAAAAGGTAGCAATATCTGAAGGTCATGTGAACCAACAGGGTAGTTTCCTTTAAACCTAGAGGAGTATTCCTGTTTGCTCATTTCCTTGCTGGCTACAATTACCACCATGACCCCATAGTGACTCCATGTAGGTAGCCTATAAAGGGTGTCTGCTACGCCACACCCACCCTCAAGCCATTGAGGATGGGTGTGGCAACTCGTGGCAACTCAAGTGACCTAGTTGCCACACCCACCCAGTTGCCTGGGGGTCCCCCACTCGGTTATGTATGTAACCTTCTGTTTTATTCTCTCTTATTCCAGGACAGCCAGAGTGGTTTCCGTCTGAATTAGTGGAGGCCATATTTCAGTAATGAGCATTCGTAACACATCCCAATGACGCATCTTGCCAGAGAGTAACAGACTTCTAGACAGAGTTCTAATAACAAACTTTACTGAGAATGAGAATCTCTCTAAGTGTTGATACTGCCCTCTATTGAGCATGAAAAACACTTGTGTTGAAACTGTTCTTTATTGAGTATGAGAACAGTATACACTGATCAGCCATAACATTAAACCACTGACAGGTGAAGTGAATAACATTATCTCGTTACAATGGCACCTGCCAAGGGGTGAGAAATATTAGGCAGCAGGCAGTTCTCAAAGTTAATGTGTTGAAAGCAGGAAAAATGAGCAAGCATATGGATCTGAGCGACTTTGACAAATTGTGGTGGTTAGATGACTGGGGCAGAACATCTCCAAAACAGATGTTTTGGAGGGCCAAAACCTCTTGTGAGGTGTTCTCGGTATGCAGTGGTTAGTACCTACCAAAAGTGGTCCAAGGAAGGACAACCAGTTAACCATCGACAGGGTCACGAGTGCCCAAGAGCTACTATAGCACAAATTGCTAAAAAAAAAAAAAAGTTAATGCTGGCTATGAGAGAAAGGTGTCAGAACACACAGTGTATTACAGCTTGCTGCATATGGGACTGTGTAGCTGCGGACCAGTCTGAGTGCTCATGCTAACCCCTGTCCACCACCAAAAGTGCCTACAATGGGCACATGAGCATCAGAACTGGACCATGGAGCAATGGAAGGTGACTTGGTCTGATGAATCATGTTTTATTTTACATCATGTGGATGGCCATGTGCGTGTGCATTGCTTACATGGGGAAGAGATGGCACCAGGATGCACTATGGGAAGAAGGCAAGCCATTGGAGGCAGTGTGATGCTCTGGGCAATGTTCTGCTGGGAAGCCTTGGGTCCTCACATTCATCTGGAAGTTACTTTGACATGTACTACCTGCCTAAACACTGTTGCAGACCAAGTACACACCTTCATGGTAACGGTATTCACTAAGGGCAGTGGCCTCTTTCAGCAGGATAATGTGCCAAAAAAAGTAGTTCAGGAATGGATTGAGGAACATGACAAAGACTTCAAGGAGTTGACTTGGCCTCCAAATTCCCCAGATCTCAATCCAATCAAGCATCTGTGGGATGTGCTGGACAAGCAAGTCCAATCCATCGAGGCCCCACCTCGCAACTTACAGGACTTAAAGGCTCTGCTGCTAACATCTTGGTGCCAGATACCACAGCACACCTTCAGAGGTCTCATGACTGACCAATGTACCAAGTTCTGATACTATTACCAATTAAGGATAAAAAATTACTGATACCTGTAACAGACTAATACCCCAAAATCTGTAACAGACAGGACTCAGGAGATGGCTGATGATTTATGTGCAAAAGAATTTATTAACAAAATCCAATGTCTAAACATGATAAGGCATGATTCAACAAACCAGGAGGACTATCCAAATGGGTAATCATATGGCACAGAAAAGGGTCGAGCATGGTAGCTGCAATCAGAATATGCCTGAGAACTCAAAGACTGGGAATGGCAAGACTGTACATTGTGGTGTTGCATGTGTTGGGCTAAAATACACTAAAACCAGAGAGCTAGAGTTATGCTAGGATTCTCGTGACTGTGAACTCTGCTGATGGACCAGTGTGACACAACCCCACCAGCGCAAGACATGGGAGCAAGAGCTGATACCCCAAAACCCACTAGAAAGGGGTGGAAGAATGGGTGAGTTTATCTTGGGCATATTCCACTAAGGGAAGGTACTGACTCTAATCTTCATATTTCCTGGTTCAAACAACCAGACCAACCTTAGAAAAGTGGTCCACAATGACTAAGATGGTAGTAAAACCTCTGAATATGGGCAGAACTGATCTTATGTGTTGAATGACATCAATGTTCAGTGAAGGCCACCAAAATGTACTATTCATCAGGGTGAGGGTTCTCTGGATTCCTTGATGACCAGAACAAAGAAAGGTACAAACCCACTGAATGAGCTATTCTCACATGGTTAGAGGAACAAATGTCTTGTAAGGAGGCCATTCTGGCGATGTGTGTTTATCATTCCGAGACATTCGTTTAACTGAGGATAATAATCACTCTGGGTATTGACGGTGTTATTTACTGATTTACTGTTATTGTATCACAAATGTCCTCAAGTGATACTCCTTTTATCATCACTTAGGAGGTAGCCATAGACCATGTTGTATGGCATTTAATGGAAGAAGCAATCTCTTGACCCACACTTAAGTATGTTACCACTTCCTTTACCCAGTGGGTTACCTGTGTTTAGACCCCTCTTTATGGTGCTCCCCAAAGCACACATACGGTGGCGCACCAGCTGGCAGTCACTACCACTTAAGAGCCCTCACCAAACACAGGGCTGGCCTAGATGCATTCTCATCTACGAGACAGGTTGATAGGTTTATTAATATACCGTGACACCAATATCTTGGGTCTTTATTAATATACTGTGGCAGGAATCCTAGGTCAAGCAACAATGAAATGAGTTTGAACTCCAGTCCCCAAGCTAGACACTGCATTTTTTTAAGGCTATCCACATGGGGTTGGAAGGTGATGACTTTGCTATCTGTACTTGACAAGGAAACAAGCAAACAAAAATACTTTAAATAGTTTCAAAGGAAACCGCCCTGGTGGTCCGGAACAAAAGGAAGTAGAATTTGATATTACTCAAACATCCACCAAAATCTGATTCAAATAATAAACTGAATAAAGCTGTTTGTACTACAACGTATAAACAATATGAGTTTAACAAAATGGAGTACTGGAGCTTATCATTCTCTACAAGGCACTTTACTATACAGTGTGTTGAATGTATTATTTGATACCCAGAAGTATCAAACAATACTTTCAACAGACTGTATAATCTTTATTATACAGGCTATTCATAATAAAATACTGCTTGTATTACATGAGGTGTAATAAATTCTTAAACTTAATCAAGCCCATGCTCCCGTCTCTGAAAAAGTAACTTCCTCTATCTTGAATCAGAATAGGCTACATGCTTCCCCTAAGCATGCTGTTAAGTGAGCAGCTAGCTTACTAGCATATCAGCTCTTGAACACAGCAATAGTTATAGTCAGCAGCAAGCAGGAACTGGAAAATTTCCCCCAAGTCTTTAAGGTATGGTATCTGGGAGCACTTTGACTTCCTGGCAAGTCATGACTTTGGCAGCCAGTCAGGGGTGGAATGAAACATGTATTTGGCAGATTCAAGACACAAGTGCCATACACTGGCACTAATACCACAAACATGTCTGTCATCATCCCTCTGTGCTGGTCTCTAAAACTAGTAACAAAAATACATAGCAAACTCTCTCTACAGCATTCAGGCAGCCTTTCCCGGCTGATCCTTTCTGGGCTAAAGAAATCACCGTGTCAACTGGGAAATTCATAGTTGCAGATATGAGACTACTCAGTAGTGGAGAATGCAGCTTTCAGTCTCTACAAAGATATCTGTGACTGACAGCAAAAATACTAACTAAGAGCAGCATGGGAAATAAAGCATGCAAATAAAGAGCAGCAAAGGGGCAGACATGCCCCTTTGAGAGTCGAACCAGCTTTGCATTCTAATGTACAGTTTTCGTTTTGTTATATGCTGCTAAGAGTCTGAATGGATCGCGCAAACACTATGCGAATACTGTGTCATCATAAAGTTTAATTATTATACTTTTATAATGTTAAATGTTAATCAAATGGAAACCTAAGACACATTCAGGCAAAGTATATTTTTGCTGTAATGAAAATGTATTGTACCAAGACACCACCACATCAAATTTGAATTTTGTGCATCATTACACCTCTAATAAACAACTTTAAATTAAATTTACATGCAGAGGAATTCAAGAAAAGTAGAAAATTGTACAGAAATACGGAGTAGACCTCATTACTATAAAGTGTAAGACTCAGGAAGTGCAGTAGAAAAACAGTGTAAAATGTACACTCTAAAGCATTTTTACACATAATCTAGTTGCCATGGATCAATCCATACCATGGATCAATCCTGAGCTAATTTGCAAGATGTTGTTATCATTGCAGGATTGTTTTCACACAAGCTATGCACTGCGACCCTGACAAAGTGAATATTAAACAAGCATGAATCAATAAATGAATGAATGAATGAGGGTCAAATGCAAAATTTTATTAATTACTTGCACTCCTAGTCCCAGGCATATGATTGCTTTCCCGCAGGGTACACTCAAGCCTGAGTGCACTTGAGGTGAACCCCAGAACACTGTTTTCAGAGACTGGCACCTCAGACCACAGCCAGGTTCACAAATAGTTCATACTCATGATCAAACTTAAACTCTCAGTGCAAACAGACTTACTAAAAAAGTACAAGCATGAAAAACCTCTTTGTGTTAGGCCAACATTTCTATAATTCTTAGTCTAAAATTACATGAGTAATGTGTGCTTTTAGTTTCTGGTGCAGAACAGACTGAAACATAGACAGAGGTGAAAGTACATACTTGTCTCCGACAATTCCAAGGTTAATTGTGGGGTAGCCATGCTCTTGGATGGTAGCCAGCAGTGTGGAGCGGTTACTGTCCCTGATCTTCCCTGGGTGGAGGTCATCTTCAGGATTCAACAACTACATAACACATTCACATATTAACACCAACAAATGATGAGAATGGCACATTTTGTTAGATTAAGATACATAAAAAGCCTTAAATGTGTGTGACATGGAAAGTAAAAAGATTAAAATATAGTCTTCTCATAATGTACTCACTTCATTGCCAGTAGACATGACTGCCACAACAGGGAACTTGTGCACCTCCACCTCTGTGATTCCCACCGTGGCCAACAGGCCAATTTCAGATGGGCCCATGTGTGTTCCTTTGGCTAGCACACATTCACCACGTTTTATGTCATGACCAATTGGCCTGTGTGTGCAAAGTTTAATACTAAAATGGATTAAAATGTTTCACTAACAAATATAAATTAAACTAAAAATGTATAGGTAATTTAAAAGGGAGACTATAAGGATTACATTCTTACTGACCTAATGTCCTGGCCTGGGCGTGCCTGCACCAGAATCCGCACCTCCAATTCCTCTGTGCCCTAAAACACAGCAACCTGTGTATCTATGCATGCATGTGCATGTGTGAAAGGAAATCAAAATCTCTGCTGCTACATGCTTTCACGCATTAAAAGCACATTATGCATACTTAAAAGTAGTCATTACATTATACAGGAAGATTTGCATACCAGTTACTGGTAAAATTATCATGTTTAATGAAAAACAGAGGAAAGGGGGTGTTATTAAGAGAGAAAGAAAAATGAGTGAGAGAAAATGAGGCTCACGTCTTCAGACTCCCGCAGTAACTCTGTATCTTCTACTTGCACTACAGCATCTGCTCCACATGGGATAGGAGCTCCCGTCGTCACCCTCATTACCTGGCCTGGCATCACTGTGTGAGTAGGCTACATGCACACACAAATGCACAGATGCACACACCCACGCACACATACACACACAGCTATCTTGACAACTGTCCGTCTACAGATGTCCAAACTAATATGCAGCCTGCACGTGTGCATGTGTTTGTGTATATTTACACGAGCAATGTACGTGTTGCTTACCTGCTCCCCAGCCTGGGACTCCCCAATGAGAAATCTATCTCCTGGGCCATCAGCAGCTTAGAAGCAAAGAAAGGAGATTCCAGAATATAAACTATAAAAGATGCAAAAACAGCTGTCTGAGTAGAACTGAAGCCCTCACCTCGAACAGCATAGCCATCTTTGACTGAGGCTGGAAAAGGAGGCAGATTGTCTTTGGCATAGACATCCTGAGCTAAGACTCGACCCATTCCATCTGTAAAAAAACAAAATAACAAACAAAGAATGTCACTTGATAAAAATAGAACTGTAGATGTTACTTAAATGCAAAACCAGCTCACACCTATAGCATTTCTCACTGCGGAGGGATGAGAACCAGACTGGGGTTGGGTTAACAGGGGTCATCGAGAAGTGATAATGAATTAATAATGGATATTCTTTCTATTAGGGATAGCAGTAATTTATTACATCTAATCAAATCTTTTATCATTTGAAATAATGGTGAGAAGTTGAGGTTAAAGAGATCTTTACGGTTACAATATATATGGATTCCTAGATATTTTAAAGATGAAACAGCTAGTTTGATGGGTATATCCCTGGCAGTTCAATTTCCTCGGTGTGAGTGTGTCTTCTTACCAAGCTAAGTTACTTGCATCAGGCAAAACTAACCTTTGAGGTGAGATATGAAAGCGTATGAATTATTTGGCAATTAGTCAATGTCATCAGATTATGCAAAAAAAAGTAAAAGAGCTGTATGTAAATGAGTTAAGAAAGTACTTTTATTTTTTTAGAATTAGTTGTATAATTACACAAAATGTTATATGTCAATGTGATATTAGATACTGTAGGATATTAGAAATAAAAATTGTATTCATATGCTTGGGAAATGGTTAAATTATTGAAGGTTTCACTATTTGCAAAACAAGGTGCAACAGGTGCAAAAAGTGGCCAGAAATGGCTATAAAATTTTGCTGGGTATCCATTTAGGGCGGAGGATTTATTATTTGGCATGTGTTGTAGCACTGTTTGAATATTCATGAGTGCAGGAAGTGATGTTGCTGGTCCTAGGACATATCCAGTTGGCATAAACAGCATTCAAATCAATAGCCATAATTCACCATAATTAGCCATAATTCACACATCTGGTAGGTTGATTTAAAGACAGGATGTAAAAATTAAAATTAGGACCATGATGTTCTGTTGTTGGACTTTCCCTCAGGTCACTAACAAATGACGAGCAAACAGTTCACACCTTTCCTCCAAGAAAGTAGTTGTAAGCATCCAAACTACAATACACTTTCAGTGCTTTTCTGGTGTAAACACTCTCCATATCAATAAAGTAATGACGCACATTCGGAGTGTACACTCCCACCAGTGCTCATGCTAAGGAGGCACTCTGTGAACTGTATGGGACTATTAGCGAACTACAGAACGCACACCCTGATGGACTGTTTATTGTTGCCAGAGATTTCAACCATGCAAATCTCAAGTCAGTGCATGTGGACTTTGCAACGAAAGGGGAGATCGCGCTGGATCTTGTTTACATAAACATCCCTGGTGCGTACCGGGCGGAGCCCCCGCCTCCACCTTGGCTACTCACATCTCTGTTATGCTAATCCCAGCATACAGACTGCTAGTCACACCCTACAAATGGTTCTGAAGCAGGTGCAAACCTGGTCCAACAGGTCCACAGATGACACCATCAAATACACCCTACACACTGCCCTCTTCCACCTGGACCAGAGAGAAAGAAACCATGTGCGGATGCTGTTTGTGGATTACAGCTCCGCCTTTAACACCATCATCCCCTCACACCTCTGCAAAAAGCTCCAGGATCTGGGTCTGAACTCCTCCATCTGCCACTGGATTCTGGACTTCCTGACCAGACGCCCCCAGGTGGTCAGGATGGGAAACCACACCTCCTCCACGCTCACCCTCAGCACTGGAGCCCCTCAGGGCTGCGTCCTCAGCCCCCTGCTGTACTCCCTCTACACCAGTGACTGCACGGCTACACATAGCTCCAACAAGCTAATGAAGTTCGCCAACAACACAGTGGTGGTAGACCTCATCACCAACGACGAGGAGAAGGCCTACTTAGAGGAAGTGAATATCCCCCCCACATGTTGACAGAATAACAATCTCTCCCTGAACATTACCAAGACTAAGGAAATGATTATTGACTACGGGAAGAAGCAGGTGAGGAACTATAGCCCCCCGTTAATCAATGGGGCCACAGTCGAGAGGGTGAGCGGCTTCAAATACCTTGGGGTCCATCTCACAGAAGACCTGTCATGGACTACACACACAAACGGCTTGGTGACAAGGGAGCACCAGCATTATCTACCATCTACAATGTCTGGCCAGGTTCAAGGTCTCTCACAGGGTGCTGAAGGCTTTCTACACTGGGGCTGTGGAGAGTCTTCTCACCGGAAGCATCACCTGGTTCGGAGGCACCACGGCCAATGACCAGAATGTGCTGTCCAGAGTAGTGAGGACCGCGGAAGAAGGCCATCAGGACTTCTCTCCCTTTCATCACAAACATCTACAACCAGCAATGCAAGACCAAGGCCAGGAAAATTGTAAAAGACTTTCCCCACCCTGGACACGATATATTCTCAGTCCTCCCATCAGGGAAGTGCCACCGGATCCTGAGGACCAACACAGAGAGACTCAGGATGAGTTTCTACCCTCAGGCAATCTGGCTACTGAATGAGGACACTTGAGAAGTCTGCACATCTCTACCTCACACACAGACACACAATATGCAAACAGTCTGAACTATGGAAAAATGAATCCTTTGCACACTACGTAAAAACTCTTACACTGTACAGCTCTGTATATTTCTATATAGAAACAGTTACACAGTGAGACAATTTTTTGCACACTACAGCTCTGTATATCTGTTTTTTGTTTTCTAACATTCTATTTATGCATATTCATATTCTACATTTCATTCCTCTAAAGGCTGCTGAACATTTTTTACATAATAGTCTACTGGTTTTTATTTTATTTTATTTTATTATTATTTTTTATTTTATTTTATTTTTTTATGTATCATTGTTGCACTGTGGGATGAGGCACTAAGGAAAAACATTTCACTACATCACATGTATGTAATATATATGTGACAAAGAACCTTGAACCTTTTCCAAAGTCCATGGAAAAAAATCTTCTCTCGTTGTTTAAAGGTAATCACAAATGATCGTTTACTGTTAATTACACTACACACCTAATTTGTTAGCTTCTCAGTAGATTAATGAATACCGAGCTAATCATTTTGTTTTGATAGCTTTACATTTAACCGGATATGTTTTACGAATCGACATGAGCAGTAACTTCATTATTGTTTTTGTCACTGAAATGGTCTATAAGATACACCGATCGGCCATAACAATAAAACCACTGACAGGTGAAGTGAATAACATTGATTACAATGGCACCTGTCAAGGGGTGGGATATATTAGGCAGCAAGTGAATAGTCAGTTCTCGACATTGATGTATTAGAAGCAGGAAAAATGGGCAAGTATAAGGATTTGAGCAACTTTGACAAGGGCCAAATTGTGATGGCTAGTTGACTGGGTCAGAGCATTTCCAAAACGGCAGGTCATGTGGGGTGTTCCCGGTATGCAGTGGTTAGTACCTACCAAAAGTGGTCCAAGGAAGGACAACCAGTGGATCGATGACAGGGATGACACCAGAATGCACTATGGGAAGAAGGCAAGCTGGCAGGGGGAGTGAAATGTTCTGGGCAATGTTCTGCTGGGAAACCTTGGGTCCTGGCATTCATCTGGATGTTACTTTAACACGTATCACCTACCTAAACATTACTGCAAACCAAGTAAACCCCTTCATGGCATCGGTGATCCCTAATGGCAGTGGCCTCTTTCAGTAGGATAATGTGCCATACCACACTGCAAAAATTGTTCAGAAATGGTTTGAAGAACAGATGACAAAGAGTTCAAGATGTTGAAATGGCTTCCAAATTCCCCAGAACTCAATCAGCTCAAGCATCTGTGGGGTATGCTTAACAAAAAAGTCCCATGCATGGAGGCCCAACCTTGCAACTTCCAGGAATTAAAGGATTTGCTGCTATTGTCTTGGTGCCAGATACCACAGCACACCTCCTTCAGAGGTCTTGTGGAGTCCATGCCTCGATGGGTCAGAGCCGTTTTGGCGGCACAAGGGGGGACCTATACAATATTAGGCAGGTGATTTATAGCTATAAAGTTTATAGCTGACAGCATTTATAAATCAACTGACAGTTTTTATTTTCATTACATATATATAAATGTATATAGAGCAGAGGGGCTCAAGGGCCCAGGACAATTGTTATAGTATTCTTTAAATTTAAGAATTCTTGAACACACAGTGACATGAGGCCCACACAACAAATGTGAATTCCAAGCTAAAACTGGTAATGCAGGCCTAACATAAAGATACTGGTGTTAAACTTCCTCCTAGGTTGTCATGAGAGTGGAGACAGGCTCAAGCAAATGTATGTAGTTAAAAATCATGTCAGGTTCCTGCAGAGATGGTGAACCAAATCATGTTTATATTTGGGCTGAAATACTGAAATAAACACTATGTACAATAAGAGCTGCATTCAGAGTTGCATTACATATGCATAGTGAGGAATTATTATCAAATTTGTGCCCACTGTATTCAGACCTCAGACGTAACTAGAGATTTGTGCTACTCGGACAGTTTTTTGAGAGTTGCGCAAACAGGATGGAGTTTGTAAAAAATAAAAGCATGACTCAGCTGCACTAAATTCAGTGTGTTATTGCAAAACAGAAACAACTACAAACTGTCATGGAAGCCAAGTTTGAAGAGCCATATGGATCTGGAATTCTTAAAGAGGTTTTTTTTTTTGTTAATATCAGAATTTTTTTTATTGTGCTGCACATGTTATAAGAGAGAATGGATTAGTTTGTAATCGTTGAGTGTGGTGAGTTGTTTTTGTTGGATCAAATTTATCAACAAATGCTATGATCAGTGTACACACATGTAGAACCCCGGTGTGTGAGGGTGTTGAAGACTCGGGAGACAGGCGGAATCTTAGCTGAGCTCCAGGCTCACGTTTATTTAGCATGTACTTTTCAGCGCACTTTCAAAAACTCAACAAAACAAAAATGGGTCTGTCCCGGACTCGCAGCTTTCGCTCCATCAAGTTCAAATTCAAGAGATAATCTGCGACCACCATCTGTGCCCCCGGTCTGTGGACCACCTTGAATTTGAATGGCTGAAGTGCCAGATACCAATGAGAGATCAGCATGTTGGCATCGTTTATGCGGTGGAGCCATTAGAAAGGGGCGTGATTGGAGCAGAGGGTAAATGAGCAAACCCAGTAGGTAGTATCGGAGGGTGAAGTCCACCCACTTGATAGCCAGACACTCCCTCTTGACTGTGCTGAACTTCGTCTCCCTTACCGAGTGCTTCCAGCTGATGTACAGGAGGGGGCACTCCTCCGCCTCCACTACCTGGGACAAAAATGGCCCCCAGGCCTCTGTTTGATGCATCAGTCTGCAGAACAAAAGGGAGAGAAAAGTCAGGAGAAAGACCGCGGGCCCCTGACCATCCCTTTTTAGTGAGGTCAGTCAGAGGGCTTGTGATATCAGAAAAATTGGGTATAAACCTCTGATAATAGCCAGCCAGCCCCAGGAACTGCCTCACCCCCTTTTTGGTCTTGGATCTCGGGCAGGCCGCAATCGCTGCTGTCTTATCAATTTGGGGACACACCTGCCCATGGTCCAAGTGGAAGCCCAGATACCGTACTTCCACCCATCCAATTGCACACTTCTTTCTTCTTCTGCGAGTCCCATCCGTCTCAAGGATCTCAGGACAGCCCTCAGATGTTGTACATGCTGCTGCTGATCATGACTATAAATGATTGTCACCTAAATAAGCAGCAGCAGAAGCGATGTGGGGGTGGAGGATTCTGTGCATGAGATGATGAAACATCGCTGGGGCTCCAAACAACCCAAACAAAAGGGTGGCAAATTGATGTAAGCCAAACGGTGTGGAAAAGGCCGTTTTTCTTGAGATATTGGAGCCAAGGGAATCTGCCAATACCCCTTGGTTAAATCCAGTGTCCAATAAAAGTGAGCTATGCCTAACCGATCAAGCAGTTCATCAGTGCAAGGCATTTGGTATGCGTCAAATTTAGACACAGCATTGACTTTTCTAAAGTCCACACAAAAACGGACCTGCCCATCGGTCTTGGGCACCAAGATCACCAGGCTACTCCAATCACTGTGGGACTCCTCAATTACTCCCATGTAGAACATAGCCTTGAGTTCATCCCCAACCACAATTTTTTGTGTTCAGGTAATCGGTATGGGTGGCTGCATACAACACCACCTAGAGGAGTCTCAGTGTGGTGCTCTATTTGGTCCATGCAACCGGGTAGAGGCAAAAACACATCAGAAAATTCCTCTTGCAACTTGGCAACCTGTGCTCTCTGGGGCTGTGAAAGGTGGTCTCCACAGGGGACCGAGGTGAAGAGTGCTGCAATTTTTAGACTTACCTCTGGTCCCAGCTCCTCCCTCTCAGAAACCACTGTCGCCAGAGCCATAGGAACTGCCTTTCTCCATGGTTTCAGGAGGCTGAGGTGGTATATTTGGAGTGTATTGCCGCTATCCTTTCACTTGACCTCATAGTTGACTTTTTCATCTCGCCGTGTGACCTCAGAGTCCTTGCCACTTTGCGAGTAATTTAGAGCTTGACGTGGGTAGTAAAACGAGTACTCCCGATACAAATTCCCATAGCCGAGTACCCGCCGTTGTACAGTAGGGACTGTCGTTCTTGAGCTTGACACAAATTCTCCTCTGTTAGGTGACCTAAGGTGTGGATATTTGCTCTCAGCTCCAGAATATACTGAATTTTGTTTTTGCTGTTAGAAGATCCCTCCTCCCAATTTTCACTCAATATAACCTGTCCTTAATAGTCAAAAAAAATACAGGTGGGATAGCACAGCATTAGGCTGAATTTGCTGATCATCAATTACTCTCACTTGGTTGAAGGTGTGACAGCTGCTTTGTCTCGGGACGCGGGCCGGTGGCACTGGACCCACTCTGCTGTTCCTGGATCCTGCTCCACTGCCATCAACCACCGGTGAGTCCTTCTGCTGCTGCATGTTGGTGAATGGGCGGCCGAGCTCAGGAAGTTGCAGCGACTGGAAGCTTCAGCATGCTGCAGGACCGCCCTCTTGATGCGTGTGGCAGGGTGGCAGGGGACACAGCTGGAGATGAGGTAGGCTGCAGCAGCTTCTGGAGTGCCTGCCGGCTCTTGGCGCTGGTATACTCCAGCTGTGTCCATGGTGGCAGCTGCTGGGCTTCCCCCCAATAGCAAGGAAAGGAGTCACTGAGCACATTCCTCCTCCGGCCATTCCCACGCAGCTGCTACATGCGCGACGAGCTCTGGATCATCCGTGGAGGCCGTCTTGGTGAGTGTCGCGTGGCAGGGTGGCAGGGGACACAGCTGGAGATGAGGTGGGCTGCAGTAGCTTCTGGAGTGCCCATCGGCTCTTGGCCTGCTCCTGTGTGAGGGCTTTGAGGCGCAGGTTGAGGAGCGCTTGCTATTGGGTTTAGTGGAGGATGGCAAGGGCCTTGACAATCTCGCTGAGTGGGGAGGATTCCATGGTGGCGTCTGAGTCTTCCACAATCCCAGGTTCTGGCACCACTGTAGAACCCTGGTGTGTGAAAGACTTGGGAGACAGGCGAAATCTTAGCTGAGCTCCAGGCTCACATTTATTTAGTCCGTGCTTTTCAGTGTACCTTCAAAACATCGACAAAACAAAAACAACTTACCAGAAACCGATCCGTCCCAGACTCGCCGCTTTCACTCAGTCAAGTTCAAGTTCACACTCTGCGGCGTTTGTGTGTGTGTGTGTGTCTGTGTGTCTAGCAAGCTCTGCCAGCTATATCGCACTCCCTCTCCCTCTCTCTCTCTCTCTCTCTCTCTCTCTCTCTCACCAGTTATGGGAATCACTACAAGCACAAAGAGACACAAATAAGTAGACTGGCGGTAGTAAAACACAGGTGAGAATCATCACGCGTTACCTGCCGGTTCGACCCGCCTCCTCTCTGTCCATAGCTGACTCTTGACCATGCCCCCGCTGCCACAACACACAAACCATTTACAGGCTAACAGTTACAACTTACAACATGCCAGGCATGTATTTGCTGATTTTCTTATTAGCTTTAGCGGCTATTAGTGCCATTAGACGTCTTCAAATTAATTTCTTTTTACCCGCTCTGATGCAGCAATTATGACATTCCCACTAAACTCTGCAGTAAGCTGAGCAATTCTCCAGGTAATATCTTTTTAAGTTTTCAGGGCTCTGTAACAAGTCAACCATAAGAAGGCAGCAGGATTGAATGTTTCTCCAAGGCTAGTGAAAATTGTGCTGAAAGTATACACAGAATTATTTAACATCTCACTCACACAAGAGACCACTCCATGCTGTTTTAAGCACTCCACTATAATACAAGTCCTGAAAGAAGTCAGGGTAATCAGCTTCAGTGACCACTGTATTTATGTATGTACAGTGTAGTTATGTATGTACAGTCAGGCCCACATATATTTGGTCACAAAGTTATTGTTGTTTAAGCTGTGTACCACAATACATTGGCGTTGATAACCAAATAATGAATATCAACTCAATATGCAGGCTTTATGCATTAATTTAAGGGTATGTACATCCAAACTGGGTGAACAGTGTAGGAATTACTGCCCTTTATATACACTATATTGCCAAAAGTTTTGGGACGTCTGCCTTTACATGCACATGAACTTTAATGACATCCCATTCTTAATCCGTAGGGTTTAATATGGAGTTGGCCCACCCTTTGCAGCTATAACAGCTTCAACTCTTCTGGGAAGGCTTTCCACAAGGTTTAGGAGTGTGTTTATGGGAATTTTTGACCATTCTTCTAG
>CM040463.1:22980487-23000980 GCA_022758105.1 Pangasianodon gigas | reverse complement strand
ATCCTGTAAGTTCTCATCACATTGTACGTGTGGAAATGCTCTTACTTTCACTATTAAACATAGCCGTGAGTTCTCCTGTCGATTTTTTTACGATGTGACATCACCAAGCGTTTTAAAGATCTCCGATCACGATCATTCAAGATTTTTTTCCGACTACATTTCTGCTGTAAAGTTGACGGTTCACCACTATCCTTCCAGGTTTTAATAATGCACTGGACATTTCATAACCCAGTTCCAGTGATTTCAGCAATCTCCTTAGTTGTTTTCTTTGATGCAGGCCAACAATTTTCCCCTTCAGTAACATCTTTTCCACGACCATGGGATACATAATCTGCCATGGTTGTTTAAGAAATGAGAAGCTACACACTGCATCAGTTAAGGTTAAAAGAATTGTTGCCAGCTGAAACATATTAATCACTGCAATAATGATCCAATCATAGGCTTTTAAGTATTTGCTTATTTAAACCCAAATAGCGACTTTTTTTTTGGCCAGGCAGTGTATAATAATTATAATACTTGTTATATTTGCCATGTAAGTGAAGGAGTTGCGGTTTTGTGTAAGTCAAGTTTTTAGCTATGCATTTTTCCTTTTTTCAAGTGAAGTGCTTATAAAAAAAATATATTATTTTAAAGCTTTAAAGAAATAAATATTGTAGGGGCATCAGTATCAGCTGACACTCAATGTTTCAACATCTGTAATGTCAGCGGAAAAGAACAAGTGGTATCATGCCATCTCTAATTATAAACATATCCTACATGCTTACTCACAGCATGTGTACTAGTGCACTTATGCACACACACCAAAGTCTGTTAAAGCACTCACTTGCCCTTAGGATGTTCTCTTTGCTGCCACACCGCGACTGCACCTACAGACAGAAAGGAAGAAAGAGTGAGAGGGGACGAGAAAGAGGAAAGGGGGGGTGGGGGGGGGGGGGGTATCTTGAAGAAACCCACTGTCCAGAACAGCTGCATTCCACTGACTGGCTTGAAAATGGTCAGAATGGTCATCTAAAAATACAAACTCTGCAATCAAAAGAAAATGTTTCAAAGACACACGATTTCTGCACTCTTACCACCATTATCATCATTATCAGTGTTGCTACATCATATCTGACAACTATTCTAAAAACTAAAGCTGGAAGTAATGGGTCACATACAGAGAACACTGGTGAGCCACATTTGTAACCGCTGAACACTCTCTGCAAGCACCATTGTTTTGTACGCATGAAGACCAATTGTTAACACAGTTTCCACTCAAATTGTTCAACAAGCACTTTAAAGATAATAAAAATAATAGCAATATCAACTGTGCACTCAAAAAATAACAGTCAAATCATTGAACTATGAATGTCCAAACATAATGAAATTATGAAACATAACGATTTTCCCTTAGGCCAAGTGTATACGAGAGAGGTGATCTTGTTCTAACATGTTTATTTCTAGTACTGTGTGTATGGTTTACAGGATTTATGAGCAATGAAGCCTGGAAACAAGGACAAACATTTACCCCTCCATTTACTTTCTGATGATGATGAAACCCCAGCCTATAGGAAGCGACATATAAGCAAAGGTCTTGAACCATTTCTAACCACAATCCAGATACAACAGACTAGTACCAACATAACTGAAGAATCAACATTCAGCTTTGAAATAATGAGAAAGAGAGGAGAATAAAACAAGAGAACAATGTTGCACATAGAAGCAAAAGCAGAAACACACTACACATAAATCATATTATCTTGAAGCCTAATTTTGACACAAAATGGGAGAAGAAATAGGCCAAAAAAAGGCAGGAAAAAAAATTATCTAAAGAACAGAATTCAACATGCACAAGAGCTTCCAACACAAATGGCTAATAAAATGGGGGGAAAAATGCTAGATAAAGCAGTGTCTACAGAGGAGAGAGTGAGCAAAAGAGCACACAGAAATAACAAGAACAAGTGTAAAGCTACAAGTTTGAGCTCCTAACACAAAGCTGAGTTTGTGGATGGAAGCAGCTCCTTTGCTTTTTTTTGTGTTGTTTTTTGCAAAAAAAAACAAAAAAAAAAAAAACAACTTTCAGGTCATAAAATAATTTTAAATAAAACATGCCCCAGACACCAAATAACCATCCTATACATAACATATAAAAATGTATGTACAAATATAGAGTCAAACCCAGCTCATACCAAAATTAGGTGTGCATACGCAAATATGTATGTGAATATGACAGGTTTAAGAAAATGTGTATGCGTTTGACAGAGGGAAAGCTAATGCAATTTAGCTGCTACTGCTGCAGTGTGTTTAGGAACATAATGGCAGCCAGGGCTGGACTTATGTGTGGACTCATCTGGCTGTAGCCCAGGACACTGGGTGAAAGGGGGTGCCCAAATTAATCAGAAGCTATGAATAAATATTTAGGTTTTCAGTCCAGCAATCTAAATATTTTCAAAGAAATACTGCTGCTGACTTGTCCAAGTTCAATACTCTGTTGAAACTATGTGCTTTGATTGGTTTTATTTGTATTTTTGTTTGTGTTATAGCAGCCTCGTTTTGTGTCCTGGTTAGAGAAGTTGTAGATTCATTTCATGGTGTATGTAACGGGACCTAACAAAGGTTCAAGTCCGCCCCTGGTAGCAACTACTCTGTGTCTGAAGAATGGAAGTCGGTACTGAAGATGAACAAATGAATAAATGTACAGATTCAAAGGAATAAAAGGGGAGGTTAGATTACACGTGTACTTTTGGACATTCACAATTAAAGAATTAACACTTGGCCTCTGTGAAAACCTGGGAGACAAGGAAGGAAACCTAGTTATAGGGGAAAAAAAAGAGGGAATATTTATAATAAACTGAAACAAAAAGTCTGATTCCTTTCAGTTAAACTTCAAAACCCTTATCATTTCATCCTTGTTTCCCCCGTCTACTCTTATCTTTCCTAAGTAACTTATTTCTGCCTGATCTGCAAACTGTAGTATAAGAAACTTCTTGTCTGTATCTGCGCTAATGTTATTTGTAGTGCTGCTGTATTTGTGTCCTCTAGGAAGCTTCATGCAGTGGCCCCAATAGATACAATCAATAGTATCAGCGACGTACTAGTTGACCTCTCCTTTGGCAAGCTTACACATGTTGAGTAACAGCTTGCAAAGGGTCATACCAAATAGAAAAGAAAAGAAAAAAATATCACCAACATTTCAACTGAACCCTCTGGAAAATATAGTCTAATACAAAATCTGTTGTGGACTGTACTAATTGATGTATGTGTATATGTAATAGTTTTCTGTATGATGATCACTCATCTTTCACTCTTTCCTATTCCTGATGGACACTATTTGGCATTGCACACACTCATGAACATTTCTATTCCACACAGTGTTAAATAAAATCTCGGTATAAGTCCAATCATTTCAGATAAGAACTGTAGCCATACCCTACTGATACTAAAACAGGCCCTGACCTCCTACTCAATAAATAAAGTGAGCTGGGAGCTATTTAGAAATCATCTTGCTGTAATCTTTATAGACCATAGTGAAGATTTGTATGACCCAAATACATCAGATCCTTCTGGTAAAATTGAAAGTCTCTAGTTTTAATTAAAATTTTTTTATTGTTTCTTGACCAGTTAAAATAATGTGGACCTTTCAGAGTAAAATGTGGTAAAATACTACATGTTCATGGGAACTCTCAATATGTGGTCCAAAGATGTGTCGATGCAAGTGAAGGAAGCCATCATTAGGCTGAAAAAAACAAAACAGACCCAGAGAGATAGCATAAACTTTACGAGTGGCCAAATCAACAATTTGAGACATTCTTAAAAAGATGGAATGCACTGACGAATTCAGCAACACCAAAAGGCCTGGAAGACCATGGAAGACTAAACTAAAGTGAATGATTGCAGAATTATTTCCTTGGTGAAGAAAAACCTCATCACAACATCTAGCCAATTCAAGAACACTCTTGAGGAGGTAGGCGTATCATTGTCAAAGTCTCCAATCAAAAGATGTCTTCATGAATGTAAATACAGAGGATTTGCCTCAAGATGCGAACCACTGATAACACAAGAACAGAAAAGCCGCATTATACTTTGCCAGAAACATTTATAAAAGCCTGTCCAGTTCTGGAACAAGATTCTTTGGACAGACGAAACCAAGATTAACTTGTATCGCAATGACGGGAAGAGAAGAGTATGGAGAAGGAAAGGAAGGGTTCATGATCCAAAGCATACCATTTCATCTGTCAAACATGGTGGAGGAAGTGTCATGGCATGGGCATGTATGGCTGCCAACAGAACTGGGTCACTGGTGTTTATTGATGATGGGACTGCTGATAGAAGTAGCAGGATGAATACTGCAGTGTATAGAGCTATACTTTCTGCTCAGATTCAGTCAAATGCTGCAAAACTGATAGGACGGCGCTTCACAGTACAGATGGATAATGACCCAAAACATACAGCAAAAGCAACCCAAGTTCTTAAATGGCCGAGTCAGTCACCTGACCTCAACCCAACTGAAGGCAGAAAGACCCACAAAAAAGCAGCAACTGAAGGCGGTCCATGGGTTCCAGACTTCAGACAGTCATTGACTGCAAAGAATTTGCATCCAAGTATTAAAAATAATCCTTCTATTTTTAGTTTGTCCAGTTACTTTTGACCCTGTGAAAATGGAGGGACTATGTAAAAAATAGCTGTAATTCCTAAACAGTTAATGCAATATTTTTGTTTGTTGAAATAAATCTGAAACTATACACTTCAATCACATATTGATTGCTTCATTTCAAATCCATTGTGGTGGTTAACAGAGGCAAAATTTAAATAAAAAATTGTGTCACTGTCCAACTACTTATGGATCTGACCGTAACTCTTGCGGTTGAAAAGTGATCCTTCAGTGACTGTGATTTTTGTGGCTGTGTTAATAAATTTGTATATGTAACATCTAGAATGGTTGCATTCAAGGGTACCACAGACTTTACTAGCTTGATCATTTAGCTCGCTCCTGACAAGTATGCCATTGATGTTTTTGTCCCATCTGTACGAGATGAATAGAGGGTCCTTAAAAAGGGTAGCTGTCTCACGATCGTCCTGGACAATTTATTGTTTTTTAAGTATAATTTCAGTCACTGTTTTATTAGTGGGATGATAAGTGAACACCAAAGGAATTCTCTTTGTTCTAGCAGTGGAATATACTGTATAGAGGTCAGTGCATCTGTTCTCTCAGTAGTGTTTATATGTCATAGCATCATCTATGATGACACAGTTATAAAATATAATGACAGATTTCCTCACTTTTCTGGAGAAAGTCTTCATTCTCACTGCAAATATTTTTAAGTCTCATTCACTCTGAATAAGAAATGAAATTTTTTACAGTGCTTGTAATGAGAAGAGTTGTTCTGCAAGTAGGAATGAGAGTCTGTCATTTTGTAATGGATGGGCTGGATGAAACATGGAGAAAGAGGAAATAAAAAGCTAGAGCTTCTCAACTGTGAATTTAGCAATGTTAAAGATGCCATCAGCGTACCTAAGAAATTGTTTGAGTACATGTCCAGTAAATTGTTCAAAAAACTTTTGCTCAACAAGTCCAATGCAAAGGTTTTCACAGGAAGACCCAAAAGATGTTTAAGAGTGCTCAGTCCATCTTCAACAGTAATAACTGTGTACAGGCTTTAGTGTAGAGAAAAGTAAAGGGTTGTCGTTGTACGAGTCTGAGTCAAATGAAAACCTTTTTAAAAGCTTTTTATTTTTTTTTAACTACTTTGTGAACTCTAGCATGCCCTAGAGGTGTGCTCTTAGGTCCTCGTGCTTCCCTCATGTACAAAGTTTGGTCTGAATACATCATACCATTGATGCCCTCACTTCCTGTTTGTGCAACTTCACCATTGAAATTAATTTGCGCATTCCGGATGAATTCTCCCCCCATACCAAAAATCTGAGAAATAAGTTTTATATGGAATCAAGTTTCTATGATGTTGCATTGAGGAGTTATTATTGCACATACATGTCCAAATTCACCCTGTTGGCACAACTAGAGTGCTTGAGAGGCAAACACCAAAATGGTTTTGTAGGTAGCAGAGACTGTCCTCTATCATTGTGCCAAATTTGATAAAAAGAATGCAAAGCATTCTATGGGCTATCATAGACTACAATTGTGGAAACATCATAATAATAACAAGAATAATAATAATAATAATAATAATAATAAAAATAGCTGCAAGCAGCAATCACCGTGGGCAGACTGCACCACAGGTAGCTAGTTGTCACAAACTTGTATAGAACGCTAAAGCAACCATAGATGAACATATATTTTATGCTGATCAGATGAATGCCTAAGTCTAGTTTGAAACAGAAGGTTTTTTTTTTTTTTAAGAAAATTAAAGATGGCAGAAAGTATATCAGCCAAAGGTAATTAAACGATATGGCAAAAAGATGCAGGAGGACTGCTGTATTGTAGAAGCACATCATGGCTCAAACACACATGCACAGAACACACATGCTGATTAGGAGCGTGAAAAATTGATGTAAAGGTTTACATGGCAAAAAAAAACTTTGTAATTGATTATTAAAAAAAACGTTAGCCCACTTTTTTTTCCCACACAGATGAAAATTTCATTGAGATTGGCCACACTTGGGCTCCTCTATTCTGTTACATCTACATGCAGTCTAATAATCTGCTAAACAGAAGAATGATAACCATGTAAACAGATTTTAATCTAGTTAAAATCACTGACATTTTGAAGCAGATACAGTACGTGGATTGACCTTAGTAAAGGGCAGGATTTTCGTCAGACATTTAGCTAGGATGCAGAAACAGTTAAAAAATAATAAATAAATAAATAAAAAGCAGGGCTAAAACCTTGGTAAAGGCTTTTTTGCCTGCCCTTATTTCCAAACCATAGCTTTTCATAGTGGTAACATTAAAGGCTTCATATTTTTGTTTTATTAATGGATAATGTGTGCATTTTATCTTTTTTTTTTTTATTTTAAAAAGAGCATCATTATGCCTGAATTTCATTATGAAGTAATATGAAATATGAAGTAATTAACTAACCACACTCAACTTGTGGTCTCTATATTTTCTACAAATTTCTCAATAATAAGCACTGCGTTGCTAGTGTGCAGATACAGACTGTTCTCAAACATGAGGTCTTCACGTGCTGACTGTGTGATTGACCCAGTGTGCCTGTGCCACCTATAGGTAACTGTATATTAATTAAATATAAACTAGAGGGTGTCCCAAAAGTCTCCATACATAGGGAAAATTAACACTTTTTGGCAAAATATCTTCCAAAATTTTGCATACATAGGTTTTCTTTTTTTTTTTTTAAAGATAGATAGCCTTTAAGAATGCCTTTGACAAAAGAAGAACGTATTGAAATCATTCTCATGGC
The DNA here is from genome assembly GCA_022758105.1 of Pangasianodon gigas. NCBI lineage: Eukaryota > Metazoa > Chordata > Actinopteri > Siluriformes > Pangasiidae > Pangasianodon > Pangasianodon gigas. Next base: position 22,993,622 of record CM040463.1, on the reverse strand, counting down.
TGGTTCGGGAAGTTGGAACTAACATCGCAAGGTTGTGATGGACTTTAACAGGAAACATGGCAAGAACATCACACACGACACTGTTGCCAAACTTAGTAACAAATTCAAAAAGACTGGAAGTGTTGCAGACCAACCAAACAGTGGGCGTCTACAAACATGTACAACTGACGTGGTGCAAACATAGTCCCCTATCTATGGAAACTTTTGGGACACCCTGTACAATATCACAAGCCATAGTACGCTCTTTAAGTCAACACTACAATTTAAATACAAAGTATAGGCAGAATTCACCGTAAAAATCATACTAACGACAAAAGAATAACCACATACACTCACCGTCCACTTTAATAGGAACAACTGTACACCTGCTTATTTACGCAGTTATGTGGCAACAGCACAATGCAGAAAATCATGCAGACACAGGTCAAGAGCTTCAGTTAATGTTAACATAAGAAACTGAAATACTCAAAAATACTCGAAACTCAAAAATTCTGCTGATATAACAAGTTTTATTCTATTCCCTAGTAGGGATATGGGACCTAACCACCAAATCTGGTGGCAATATTTAATGATAACCCTGTCTTATAGCTGTTTAAATAAATTAGCTTCTTTAGAATTGATTGATGGTCACCTCTTTTTTTTTTTTTTTTTTTTTTTTTTTTTTTAAACAAATGTCAACATGTTTTTGATAATTATTGAGGGTCACACTCTGCTGATACCAAAATTCTGAAGATAGACAAAAATCCTTAGACAAGCACTCAAAAGTAGGTTTTGCATATTAAGCAAATTATTAAAAATTTGAGTGGGCAGAGCTAAATGGTCAAAAGCCACAGTTCGTAGGGCGTAAGGAAACAAAGCATTTGGGAGAAAGTAGTTTCACTGTACACCTTATTTTACCAAAGGTATGCTTGTTTTGTTTTTAAGGGCAAAAACATAAATAGTGCCCCGCTGAGGCCAGGTTGAGTAAGACTATCAATTAGGGGGTCCTTAGAGGGACCATACTTTTTAAAAATATTTTATTTTTAAGGTTTAAACATACAATAGCAACAACAGTGATAAAAATAATAATAATAAGAAGAAGAAGAAGAATGTAGACAAAATAAAAACATAAAACAAATTAAATAAATAAATAAATAGACAAGGCTGTCAGACACGCCTTGTTCCAGGAATATTTAAAAGAAAAGAAAAAATGATAATAATGACAGACTCAAACAGGGTCTGGTATAAATCTAAACCTCTTTTAAATTATTCAACAAAGTTGATTGTGATTGTGTTGTGATTTTAGCTTGCTACAGTGTAATTGGTCCATTTGTACAGTGAAAAGCATCTCACTCAACCATCTCTTAAAGCATGGTGCATTTGGGGACTTCCATTTTAAACATATAATTTTTAATGTATAATGCTGTGGGAAAGTAGAGGGGTATATTCTGGAAAACATATAGAAATCGTTGTAGAGTAGCCATTTTAATAGCATTGATGCGTCCTATCATTTGGAAAAAAGTAAACTCCAGCTCTCAATATTTGCTTTTAGTTTGCCAATCATGCATAGAAAATTTAGTTTAAACAAATGGTTGGGTTTCTTGGTATCTTGACACCAAGATATGTAAAACAGTCATCAACCAATTTAAATGGTAAGGAATTCAGGAAACTGGGGCTGAGGCTCTTGGTAATGCTCATGAATTCACTTTTACTCTAATAGATTGTGTATCCCACAAGTTAACTAAATGATTCAATGTAGTTTAATCGATTGGGTACAGACACAACAGGATCAGAGGTAAGTAATAGCAAGTCATCGAAATATAAATTCACAAGTCTTTCAGTGTTTCCAAATTTAATACCATGAATATGTGGATGATTTCTTATCTCTATTGCCAATGGTTCTAGTGCTAAATCGACTTTCAAGTTTTGTGACAATAGCTCAATATTTACCCTGTCAAATTCCTGCTGAAAGCTGACTGGCTGATGGCAGCCAAGTTTCAGCTTAATCAGACACACGAGTTTTGAGAAACAGTTATCGGACATTAGCTCTGCCCCTTATGCATGGCCACACCCCAAACTTTGCACATGACCTCAAATCTTGTCCTGTATAGGTGGTTTTCATGCAAATCTATGCAAACAGTCATGAGTTAGAACTGTATAAGTAATTAGGCCATTAGAATTCAATGACATGTAGTGGCCATATTATTTAAAAATATCAATATGTTTTTCATAATTATTGAGGGTCACACTCTACTAACTAGTCTGACACCAAAATTGTGAAGACAGGACAAAAATCCTAAGAAAAGTACTCAAAAGCAGGTTTTGCAGTTTATGCAAATTAGCTAGAAATCTAAGTGAGTATAGCTAAATGGTTCTTGAGGCTTTTTGTTTGGGAGAACCTAAAGAAATAAGCAGCAAAAAGAATCACTATAGGACTTACAGTATTCGGGATATGAGCCAGAATGTAAAACGTTTTGCTATAACACCAACATTAGGCCGATTGGGCTCATCTCCCTTGCGTGAGTACCAGGAGGGACCTACGGTTTGGTCTGCACAATCAGTTTTTGCAGAGAAGAAGAAGAAGAAGAAGAAGAAAAATTCATCAGTTTTTGTGATAATAGCTCAATGTTAGCTGTTTAAAATGCCTGTTGAAAAGCTGGTCACTGAGAACATAAAATGAAGGAGGGAAAATAATTGTGTGTAATATTTATTTTATACAATCATTTTTGCCTGGTCTCGTAATGGCTGCCAATATTTCTGGCACTGGTATGTTTGTATGCATATGTAGCAAATGAAAGGAAAAACCAACTTGACTTCACCACAAGCCACCAGAACAATGCACCTTGGCAGAGAAGGGATAAACACCATTCTTCCAAAAGACTGGTGTTTTGATAATGGTAGTGGAGGGCACTAACAGTCCAAAATCTCCTACAGGTATTCAACTGGGTTGAGATCTGGTCACTGTAAAAGCCATTGCACAGGACTTACATTATTTTCATACTCATCAAACCATTCAGTGAGTCTTCATGCCCCATGGATGGGGGCATGGTCATCCCGGAAGGGACCACTCTCATAAGAATAGAAATGTTTCATTCTTCAAGATGATCAGTCAGAACTTTGGATTGATTTGCTGTAACCCTTCCCTCTAAGGGGACAATCGGACACCAGTTTCTCCTTAAAACTCACACCTGTCTGTATGTGTTTGTGCATAAGTCTTTATACAGAAAAGAGGGGAGAGTGGAACTGTTTACCTGGTCCAAGGTAGAGTACCTTGACTTGAGCGTGATGACCTCATCCAAGTGTGCCCTGAACTCTCTCCGTGATGCCTGGAGAAAGCCACACAACAGTAACTCACCTCATCCACACAAATATTGATATTACCCCTCATAGTCACCATTAGTTTTTCTCTCAGTCAATCTAGAGATTACACATTAAACACCTCCACAGCACTGTATACACTCATACCTATACTAAGGCTCTGCTAAGGAATTATCAACAATGAGCAGGAACTCTGGGTGTAGTGACCCAATGTGTAATAATTTAAGAGAAATTTCCAAAAAAAAAAAAAAAAGCTGAAAAAATTATAACAGCATAATATAACTGGGAATATTATGCTGATTTCACCTTTAGCTTGCTAAAGTTCATCTATGGATAATCAACCAGCAACTTCCACAATACAAATGCTCTTTTATTTTTACAAACAATGTACCACTGTTTGCTATTTTATACATATGTAGCAACAGCTAGAGAGTTTATGTACATATTTAAATAGAGAACACAATTATTGTACATTCTAAAAAGGTGTTTTGCAATATACAGAGAAATATACATCAGTTCGTTTAAAATGAAGGTGTTCTGATGTAGGACAGCAATAAGAAAACATCTTGTGGCAACATGCTTCTGCAAGTAAAAAGACAAAACTATCAATATTCAGAAACATGAATATAAAATATGTATGGTAGATTAATAGCTAGAACTAGCAGTTATAGCACAGATTGGTAACAAAGATGGCAACACATGAAGAAGCAGGTGGTAATGGGTTGCTCCAATATTCTGATCTGAGATTAGCTTCACTGTTTCTCTTACAATAAACAAAATTAGGTTCTACATTGTCAGAACCGATCCCAAAATCAGTGTAAAGGGGCAGTTACAACCATGACTGCTGAAATACCTCAGTAACACTACAGGCGGAAGAGCAGAAGGTGAGCTACATCTGGGCAGTAATGATGGATAAAGGAAATGATTAAACCTAGGTTAGGGGAGAGGATGCACAAAGAGTGGAAGACTACAGCTTACAGCTCCTTTCACAGATAAGCAACAGCCACTGATCAATAAAAAGTGGATAATGTGGAAATAAAGTCAAAATGCCAAGAGAAGTGAAGAAAAAAAATTCAGGGAGCTGTTAGCTCATATCTAGATGCTAATTCTACAGTTTTTACAGTACACAGGTCTACCAGTGGAAAGACTGTGATGGGTTGAGGACAGAATTCCAGAAACTGTATGTCTCTGCATAGTCTTGGTTCAGAGCTTATAGAAGCTTATGGCTGTTAGATAAAAGAATGGATTAGTATGATGTGAATTAGCACAAAAAGAAACTGACAGCTAAGTGAAATAGTACAATTGGACACAAAAGTACTCTCACTGCAATGTAGGTATGGACTACAAGTGTACAAGCTACAAATGTAAGTGATGTTGACAGTCCACCCTCTTCCTCTACTCTCGAACCCTCTAGTCAAATCCCTCTCAAAAGCCACTTCCTCTAAAGACAATCAGACACACAGTGCTATGGTATCATGCCATAACTTCATGATCCAGAAAGTACAGGAAGCTAAACAGTTGATTCTAGTTCAGCAACCTTGACAATAACCATACTACGTTTGCTAATCTGGTTGTCTGTATTGTCCAAACTTTCTAGGCTTATCTCCTACTCCAACAGGTAACTTTGTATATGTTGCCCCATGCACATGCAAAGTAACTGACAGCCAGGAGCTAAACTGGTTAATACTGAAATCCTAAAATTGGCTGACTGATTCCAGAGCCCAAGACAAAGACATCTTTTTCTCTCTCTTGGAGTATCTATAATAGTAATAGCTATCAGAATTTAAAAGAAATAAACTTTAAAACAATGTGCTTCATCAAGCATTACTGAACAGTTGGAACCCATGAAGGGATCTCCAGTAATTGCCTTTTCTTTTTCTTAAATATACTGCTCAAAAAAATTAAGGGAACACTTAAATCACACATTGGATCTCGATGAACGAAATATTCAAGTTGAAAATCTTTACTTATATACATTGTGTATTTTGTTGAGAACAAAATGTCACAATGGTCAATGGAAGCCAAAGTTATCAGCAAATTGAGGGCTGGATTCAAAATCACACCGAAAATCAAAGTAAAAAATTGAAATTACAGGCTGATCCAACTTGCATGAATTTCATCACGGCAGCTCATAATGTAAGTCAGTAGTGTGTATGGCCCCCACGTGCCTGTATGCACTCCCAACAACATCTGGGGATGCTCCTGATGAGATGGCGGATGGTGTCCTGGGTGATCTCCTCCCAGACCTGGATCAGGGCATCAGTGAGCTCCTGGACACTCTGTGGTGCTACTTGGTGGCTTCGGATGCTCCCATACATAATGTCCCAGAGGTTCTCAATTGGATTCAGGTCTGGGGAACGTGAGGGCCAGGCTGTGGCATCAATGCCTTTGTCATCCAGAAACTGCCTACACACTCTAGCCACATGAGGCCGGGCATGCACCAGGAGGAAGCCAGGGCCCACTGCACCAGTGTAAGGCCTGACAATTGCTCTGAGAATTTCATCCCGGTACCTAACAGCAGTAAGGGTACCGTTGGCTAGCAGGTGGAGGTCTGTGTGACCCTCCAAGGATATTCCTCCCCAGACCATCACTGACCCATCCACCAAACCGGTCATGCTGGATGATGTTGCAGGCAGCATAGTGTTCCCCACGGAATCTCCAGACTCTTTCACATCTGTCACATATGCTTAGTGTGAATCTGCTCTCATCTGTGAAGAGAACGGGGCGCCAATGGCAGACCTGCCAATTCTGGTGTTCTCTGGCAAACGCCAATCGAGCTGCACAGTGCTGGGCTGTGAGCACAGGTCCCACTAGAGGACATCGGGCCCTCATGCCACCCTCATGGAGTCTGTTTCTGACAGTTTGGTCAGAAACATGCACACCAGTAGCCTGCTGGAGGTCATTTTGTAGGGCTCTGGCAGTGCTCCTCCTGCTCCTCCTCGCACAAAGGAGCAGATACCGGTCCTGCTGCTGGGTTGCTTCCCTTCTACGGCCCTGTCCAGCTCTCCTCGTGTAACAGTCCGTCTCCTTATATCTCCTCCATGCTCCTGAAACTGTGCTGGGATACACACCAAACCTCCTTGCAACAGCACATATGGATGTGCCATCCTGGAGGAGCTGGACTACCTGTGCTACCTGATGGGGTTGCAGGTACTGCCTCATGCTACAAGTAGTGACAAAGACCCTAACAAAACACAAAACTAGAGACAAATCAGTCAGAAAGGATAAGGAGAGAGCAATTGTCTATAGCCACCACCTGCAAAACCATTCGCTTTTTGGGGGTTGTCTTGCTGTTGCCTGTCCAGTGCACCTGTTGTCACTTTCATTTGCACCAAAGCAGGTGAAACTGATTCACAATCACTTATGCTTCCTAACTTTTCTGTAATTTCTGTAACTGGTTAACTGGTGACATGATAAATGAGAGTGGAATCGAGCAGCCGAATTTTACTGAAGTACTGAGCAAGTTTTCCCAGTGAATACAGCAGGTCGCATGTGCCACAAGAGTCATAACACATAACACTTCAATTTACCTGCATATCAGAAAAATCAAATACAAATACATGTATTTGGTTTGTTTTATGTACAGTATTTTAAGCAGTGAAGTATTCAAAAATTGTTCTCTTAAAATCAGTAAAGTATCTTGGAACTGTATTGAATTCTTAATACATATTGCTGTAATTTGCATTCCATTACAGCCCAACCCACCTTCATGCACCTCAGTATCTACACAGATAACAGCCATTTCTACCAATGTACCTATGTTACTGATACATCACTCATAATGACAGAGCTGCTGGCTAATCTCACATTCTGCACCAATCTCTTACACTACTGCACGATAGACCTCAAACTCCAGGCTAAACTGTCTTTCAGACAACACAAACAGCACATTATTCTATACACTCTCAGCGTTCTGACTGTTCAGGGAGAGTTATACTGTAGGTATGCAGTAGACATTGTGGACATAAGAAAAACAGACGAGTTTAAATTTATGTTAGGGCAATGTGGATTGGAATCCAAAGATTGAGTGCAGTCCAGGCAGATGAGTGAACAGGAGTAAGAGCTAAATTTGGCTTTAATGCACTAAATCACTATCATTGGTTAGCCTGTCTATCATGCCAATAGATGCAACCACGAAACAATGTATGTGAAAAAAGGACTGAAGGACAACGTCAGAGGGAACCACTACTGCTTTGTGTGTAAAGCAACTGTGAGAGAGAAGGCAGAAAAACAAAGACAAAGAGAAAAACATTAGGACAGAGAGCAAAAATGGGTCCTTATTGTACATTCACAGTATTAGCCCTTTCGCACTTGAGTACTGCTTTTGTTACAGGGTTCGATGTCTTACACAATGAATAAATATACCTTTTCTGAGTGACTGACACATGGCTACTATAGTATCTCATATACTGTCTGTACAAGTGTAGTTGTTTCATAATCCTTTATTAGCCATCTACAGTCTATGTGACTGTCAGAATGTTCACAAAACACAGCAATGTGTTAATAAACTGTTGTTTGTTAGGTCACTTGATTTGCAGATAGCAGGCTTCTGAAATGTCAGATATTGCAGAATGGCCAACTTAAATGTCCAGTGACAATGTTAACATACAATACATTGTTCAGCCCTAGCCAACAGCTTGTAATTGTAGTGTAGTGTATTTTTTATCCTTATAATTAACGTTCATGCTTCATGTTTCACCGAGATCATCACACAGCACTGAACGTGAATACATACATGAGGAGGCACCTTGCAAAACAATTTAATGCAACCACAATATCTTTAATATATACATATATAATTTTAATTGTCACAATTATTGGCACCCCTAGAAAGTCTTGAAATGCAACTGAAGCATGTTCACATTTATATTTAAATTTTTTTTTTTTTTTTTAAGTTCACCTGAGAGTTTACTTAGGAGAAACTCCTAAGAGGTCATCCATGACTTCCTGTTTCACTGGGGTATAAATATGTGGTGACACAGAGGCCAAGTTCCCTTAGTCATTCATCAACAATGAGAATATTAGAGAACACATAAATTAAGTGAGACAAAAGTTTGTCACCCTTCATAACTCAGGCTATGACTGAAAATGCCCATACCTACTGTCAGGCAATAATTCAGAAGTTTAAATTAACCAAGACAGTATTGAGTCTGCCTGGAAGAGCACGCAACTGTATTTTTCCCCCTGCACAGTGAGGAGGATAGTTACAGAAAAAAATTCAGGTATTTGAAAATTTGCAGAGGATAACGGCATTTTGTGGTCACAAATACTCCATATCTACAACTGGATGTCACCTTCATGCCAACAAACAAGTGCCAGAAGAAAGCTTTTTCTTTCATCTAATCACAAATGTAAGGGCCTGGAGAATTGCATTTGTTATTTCAACTTAAAAAAAAAAATTCAAAAGTCAAAACATTTGAGTGTTAAAAAAACATTCAAACATCTGTCATAAAAAGAAGGATGGTTATACAGAAAAGAATCTGTCATGTTGTAGGCTGTTTTACCTCCAAAGGACATGGAACTTTGTTTGCATAAATGACATTATGGACTCCATTAAATAGCCAGTGATTTTTTTAAATGGGGTTTTTCAGGGTTACAATGACAATCATTATTCATCAAATTCAGCCTGTATAACTTCAATTCCATGTACAGGAACAAGGCTTAGATCATAGAAAGGAGAAGGAAAGAAGAAGGAGAAAGAGTGAAACAAAAAAAGAAAATAGGACAACAATTAAGGAGTCAGACTATAAATAACACTTGCTGCGTTAATCACATCACCTTTTTCCAAGTATAACCATAAAGTTTTCCAAAATTTAGAAGATTTTTGATGCAAGTTATATGTTAATTTTTCTAAGGGCAGTGAAGCAGCTACTTGCGTAAGCCACATCTTAATCGAGGGCACTTCAGGTGCTGTAGAATAATAAATTTTTTTGACCAGTTAGGTAAGACTGTTTAATGCATAAATAGCATCAGCATCAGAAGAATTGGAATATAAATTCAGCAAATAAACACTGGATGACTTGTTTATGTGTTTAAATATCTTTTGTATAGTTACAAGAATCCCCTTCCAAAAAGTTTGGATCTTGCCACAATTCCAAAACATGCATTACAGAACCTATATTGACCTTGTAGTTGAAGCACAAATTAGAGATATTGGGGCATATTTGCTAAAGACGGACAGGGATTAAGCAAATTCTATGAATAAATTTAAAATTGATTTGTGTAAAGAGATATGAGTACACTTAGGGAAAATGTTCACATATATGAAGCCCAAGATATCAGTTGCTTCTCAATATTTGTAAGTTCCAAACATATTTTACCCTCTTTTCCTTAAGGACTCAAAGAAATGCCTTAGTTGTAAAAATCTGTAAGTTAGTCAAATGATTAGAAGGCATCATCATTAAACAAATGTGAAAAGTTTGAGATTCCTTTTCACAGCCATACTAGGAGGCCATAATCTGCAGAGGAACATCTAGATTAAGGGCAATTGGAGACCATAGAGATATGCTGGTTGGGATACTTAAATATTATCCTAATATCACTCCCAGCAAATAATGTGTTTGATACTACAAAGATGTCAGATATAGACTGTATCTTGTGAAATTTTTTTAGATAAAGGGAAGAGAACCAAGCAATCTTGGTTGACATCCGAAGGATTTTATACTAGTCCATAATGAATTGTGTCTCTTCTGAAACCAGCTCATCATATGCTTCATTTGGGCAGACTAATAGTAAAGTTGCATATTTGGTAAAGATGCTCCACCTAAATCTTTAGGTTTGAACAGTTTGAGGAGCTTGATTCTTGGTTTTTATTGTTCCAGATATACCAGATATTCCAAGTACAGCAATACATCAGCAAATAAAGAAATAGGCACTGTTATACCTGATACACTGATTCGTTCTGATGGATTCAGCCAGCAGTTCTATTGCTAAGGTATATAATAGAGGTGACATAGGACACCCTTGGTGGCAAACCCTGCCAACTAGAAATTTGTCAGACAAAAGACCGTTTGTACTGATGGAGGCCAGAGGATCGGAACATACAGTCGGGTCTACAAGTATTTGGCCAGTGACACAATTTTCGTAATTTTCCCGGGACCAAAAGTTTCCCAGCTGAATATTGCCCAGAGCATCATACTGCCTCTGCCGCCTTGCTTTCTTCCCATAGTGCATCCTGGTGCCATCACTTCCCCAAGTAAGTGATGCACACGCACCCGGCCGTCCGCATGATGTAAAAGAAAACATGATTCATCAGACCAGGCCACGTTCTTCCATTGCTCCATGGTCCAGTTCTGATGCTCATTTGCCCATTGTAGGCACTTCCGGCAGTGGACAGGGGTCAGCATGGGCACTCTGACCGGTCTGCGGTTATGCTGCGATGCACTGTGTGTTCTGACACCTTTCTATCATAGCCAGCGTTAACCTTTCCAGCAGTTTGTGCTACAGTAGCTCTCCTGTGGGATCGGACCAGACGGGGTAGCCTTCATTCCCTATGCACATCAATGAGCCTTGAGCTCCCATGACCCTGTCACCGGTTCACCGTTGGACCACTTTTGGTAGGTACTAACCACTGTATACCGAGACGACCCCACAAGACCTGACATTCTGGAGATCCTCTGACACAGTCGTCTAGCCATCACAATTTGGCCCTTGTCAAAGTCACTCAGATCCTTACGCTTGCCCATTTTTCCTGCTTCCAATACTTCAAGAACTTCAAGAACTGACTTGCTGCCTAATATATCCCAACCCTTGACAGATGCCATTGTAACGAGATAATCAATGTTATTCATGTCACCTATCAGTGGTTTTAATGTTATGGCTGATATATACAGTATACACACACACACACGTAGTTACATTATATTTGGTGCATTAGACAGTTCATTAATATAATGACAATGAAGGTGACAGAGAGGATAGTTGTCAATTTAATGTAAACTTGTAAAGATTGGTTTTGTATTTTAATACTGAGCAAGTGCCACTTGAAATCAGTGAGACAGAAGAAATCAGTGAAAAAAAAATATTCTAAACTTGTACGTTGAGTTCATTCTTCATTATATGAGCAAAACTTTCCTAAACAGCTCCAGACCTCCATCCAATAACCTGCACTATATACAGAACAAACCGACACCAAACAAACGCAGCGCAGGATGTGAACCCTTGACATGTTATGTTTATTGTTGGAATGTTATATTTACAACATAAGAACCTTGGACATGAATAAAAAGAAATATATAGCAAACATAAACATAATGTAAAATTACTTTGAATGACTTTGCATTGCAAGCTGTCTAAACTAGATCACCTGTCTGTCTAAGCAGAGGAAGTCTCCATGCTAACACACTGCTCTGTTTACTTTTACTTACTCATACTACCAGGGTTTGCTACTCTGAAAAAAAAAAGACAGCTGATTGGTCATTTCGTTTATTACCCGACACCATTTGCCTGATTAGCTTTATGACTTTTTAATAAAGTAATAAACATATAATAAATTTGTTAAATATAAATTTAACAAAAAAATTTTTGTTAAAATATAGAATGGCAAAAATCCCAATTGCAATCACAAAAAATAAGTATGAGCCAGTTTTTAAGCAAAGGTTCAATCAACTAGAAAACTAAAGCAGATGATATCAAAAGACTCGGCCCAGCACCCAACTCAAAAAAGGTAAAACAACATAGCTGCCCATACCCATTAAAAAAGTCATGCTTCTCCCCCAAAATTTCCCAACGCGTGGTGCTTCTGCTGTTGGAATGGAATGCACAGGGTAGATGCAGCCAATGAGTAGCAGTGGTAAAGGAAATAAGGACAAAGGGAGAAAGAAGATGGATAAAAAGGGTAAGAATGAGGGATCTTACTTTGGGAGTGGGGCAGGAGGCAGTGGACAGGCGGGACTGCTGAGCACGGGGAGACTCTGAGGGGGTGGTACTGAGAGAGGCTGTGTCCCGTGGCAACACCTGAACGCCCCGAGAAATAATGGCGTCTGGAATCTATGGTTAAAAAAAGGAGTTTAAAAGTTATGACAATATATTCAGCCACATCAGAGAAAAACAACTGCAATATCATGGACAAGAGAAAATGACCAGTTGGTCTGGTTGCTTTTCCCTTGTTCTCAGGTTATGAAACCTGTGGCAGAACAATTTTTATTTTTGCATCACGTTATGAGTTTCATCCAACCTCTCAAACTGATACAGCCAGGTTTGCAACAACTGGCATTTTATGCTGAATAAAGATCATCTTTTCAGTTTCTATTATGGCTAGATAAAACCAGGATCTAAATAAAAAGAGTTACGTAAGTGTCTGTGGGTTTTTTGCTTCCTTTACAACCTTCTGAGACTTCTTTTAAAAATATATTCTGTTTCGTGGTCTGCAAAAAAAAGTTTTTACATACATACAGAAAATATTATTCATTTATTTCAGTCTCTTAGTTTCTTTTGGTCAGTCTGCATTTTATATATTAACATATCCCCTGCTTTAGAAACTCAGTTTGTCTGAAATGCAATAATGGTTGTCATTCTCTAAGAATGCACACATTAGTTAAGAAACATGAAGTGACTGGTGTCTAGACATGCATATAGAACTGTGGAAAAACAGTTCTGAATAAACTGTCTCTTGATACTTTTATTCTGTAATGTTAGTGTTTATCTACAGTTGAGGTCAAAAGTTTACATACCCCTTTCAGAATCTGCAAAATGTTTATTATTTTACCAAAATAAGAGGGATCATACAAAATGCATGTTATTGTTTATTTAGTGCTGACCTGAATAAGATATTTCACATAAAAGATGTTTACATATAGTCCACAAGAGAAAATAATAGTTGAATTTATAAAAATGACCC
>CM040463.1:22961782-22980387 GCA_022758105.1 Pangasianodon gigas | reverse complement strand
GAGGGACTCATATGCAACTATTACAGAAGGTTCAAACGCTCACTGATGCTCCAGAAGGAAAAAACATGCATTAAGAGCCGGGGGGGTGAAAACTTTTGAACAGAATGGAGATGTGTACATTTTTCTTATTTTGCCTAAATATCGTATTTTTTCATTTAGTACTGCCCTTCAGAGGCTACAGAAGATAGTTACATGTTTCGCAGAAGACAAGTGACGGCAACTGATTGAGCCAGAAATAGTTTCACAGGAAGTGGGTAAATACTTATGCAATCACAACTTAAATATTTTTTATTTGAAAAAAAAAAAAATAGCAATTTATATAGACCCTCCCCAACTTTAATATATATTATATATTATTATATTATGTATATTATTTTGTAGATTCATGACATATATTCCTGATGAATTTCATTTTATTTCCACGTTGTAACACTACAAAATATGGAAAAGCTTAAGGAGGGTAATATTTATGCAAGGCACAGTCTATGTGAAGGCTTCAGACCTGAAATCTGTATCTGCTGTGTTCAGTGGTATGTAACCCAATTTTGCACAGGCTACTGCTGAACCAGAACGGTATCAGAGACAAGGGCCGAGAGCTATTATCGGTCTGTATCTATATGAAGTCTACAACATCATCATTGATACTACTACTACTACTACTAATAATAATAATAATAGTAGCAATAATATTATTATTATTGCAGTAAGCTGGATGTGGGGGTTTGATCTTCTACGAAGTCCACAGAAGATCAAACCCCCACTTCCAGCTTGCACAAACTGGGCAATGCAAGTATGGTAAGCCAACAGTAAATTGTACCAGATCCACATATTTCATCCGTTGTTGCATGAACAGCTCACTACCGCAACAAATTCACCCACTGGACAAGTACCAAAGGAAGAATACGCTGAGTGCATACCTCTTAGTGGCCTTCTGTGTACAATGAAACAAAAAACAACCAAAGGAAAACAAGTGAAATGGAGTAGGTCTGAGTACAAGGGAGTAATAAAGCCCTACATGGGTGCCTGATTTTGTGTGAAGGGGGGGGGGGGGGGGGGGGGGGGGGGGGGGGGGGGGGGGGGGGGGGGGGGGGGGGGGGGGGGGGGGGGGGGGGGGGGGGGGGGGGGGGGGGGGGGGGGGGGGGGGCATAGTTGAGGTGGCAGAGGCCCTTTAAATTTAACAAAAAAAATCCTTTTTTTCTACTGAAGCAAACTTTAGGCAGAGTTATTATTCATTTAATTAATATAATTAAGTAATTATTAATTAATCCTTATGTCTACACTTCTTCAAATTTACTTCAAAGCAGTACACAGTTGTTTACTAACCACAGAAACACCTTTTTTTCTAGACAGGAAACATAAATAATGGAGTTGAGTATTCATTGTCAAAACCTCCTGGCTGAAGTTCACTTCTTATTCAGATTTAAGCACTCTAATCACGTAAATACTTTTAAAAACAAAACCCTTTTTATTAAAAGTATTTACGTGATTAGAGTATTACATAGACAATTACATATGAGACAAAGTATAATGCACTATCATTATATTACTTAAAAATAAGATTAGATTACCAACCAGTTACACAGTTAAAAGTTAACTTGTTTCATCATATTTTAATCATTTTCAAGCTTACAGTATGTTTAGCTTCCCATAGATGACATTCTGGAAACCAAGGTTTAAAAAAATAAAAGATAGCACCTTCCCCTTTGCCCTTTTTGCAAGGACAAAACTAACATGAAATTTCTCCATGAATTTGTTGGAGTTGGGCTATGGCATGTAAACTGTCTAGTTACACTGTTGGAAATTAAAATGTCAGTAAAATTCCTTTTTGATTTTACATATTGATAGTATATTACAACTGGTCTCATACGCAGTTGCCAAATTTGTGAGACGCTTTGAGAATAAGAAGACAGTGGTATAGGGAAAAAAAGATCAGCCACGACATTATCAAGAACAACTGACTGGGAGAACTGGAACTACAAAACATCCAAGCTCAAATATAAGCTATTATCTTCAATAACAACATTCAGGAACTGAACACCCCCAGGCCAGACAAGACACCTGCAGCTGATGAAGCAGAACAACCAACAGACAACTATAGCCAAACAATCCAAGGAACAAGACCAGCCAGGGACAGTGTCAGGTAGAGGTAAACAACGTAGAAACAACACGGATAATAGCAAGCATCTGGCAGAGATGAAAAGTCCTAAAAACACCCATTGGGGAGAGTTCATCTATCCCTAAACTAAAGAAAGGACAACGCTCCAAGGAGGCCATCAGTCTAGCAAATTAAGTCATCTATAAGATCAGGGATGAGATAGAAATGAACCAATGAACCTCACCAAAATCAACCAGCTCATGGTGGCAGCTGCATGGGATTGGAAAAAGACAGGGTTAGACGAAAAAAATTATGAAATGAAAACAACCAAAAGGAAAAGAACTTTACAAATATTTAGAAAGATAGAAAGAGGAAGCAACTGGAAAGAAAGCTCAACAGCAAGCAGATGGAATAGATATGGACAGCAAAGCAGACAGTAAGAGCTAAGCCCAGAGATTCAGGCGACTTGATAAGAGAAGCAAGTTCTTCCATCAAAATAATACCTTCAAGAAAGATGCAAAGTTCTATCATGAGCTAGAAAAAAAGATGATCAACATGAACCATTCACCATCAAAGAGGTCAAAACAGATGGACCTAGATCTGGGAGAATGGCAAAACCCAAAATGAGGCAGCAGCCTGGATCTAACAACAGATTGATGGTACAGAGAGCCAGGAATAGTTAGACATCAACATCAAAGAGACCACTGCTGCCATTATCAATACCAGCAACTGAAAGGCACAAGATATAGATAGCAGAGCCAACTTCTGGATCAAGAACCAGCCAAGTGTCCACCATGATTTAGCACAGGCCTTCAGAGACACTAGGATGACTCAAGACACATGCCCCAAATGGCTGACAAAAAGCATATTGATTCAAAAGATTCTCAACTAAATCATCATTGAGAGAACCTACACCTTACTGGATCAGAACAGGTTAGTACCTGCTGAACAGAAGGGCTGTATGAGTGGAAGCTACGGATGTAAAGAGCAGCTGCTCATAAACAAAGCCATATTTGAAGAAGCCCTGTCAAGAAAGAAGAATCTATCAACAACATGGATTGACTACAGGAAAGCAAAGGACAGCACACCACACTCCTCTATAGAGAAGAACCTTGAGATCTGCATGGTTGGAAGTTATCATTAAGACTGCCCTGTGATCATTTTGGGCTGCTTACTCACAATATGCTCGTACTGAACACTCTTTCAACAAACTTAGTACTATTCAACTTCTACAACTGTATACGGTATAACGTACATGGTAAGAGTACACTGGAAGTTTCAATTCAACCAAGCATTTACATATAATTGTGTGTAATCAGCACAGATGCAAACATATTTTCCAATTAAATATTAAGGGACTGGATATTCAAAGAAAATAATAGGGAACTTAAAAAAGAACCTTGTCGTACACCATATTACAGTTTTTTGGCTCTGAAGAAGTTCCATTTATGCTAACAATCTGGTAATGGTCTGTCAAATAGGATCTAAACAAGAGAAGTAATTGTCTGTCTAACTCCACTGTCTTTTCAAGCCAGACTAAAATATCATGATCAATAGTATCAACTGCTTCATTCAGGCAATCAGAGGGGTCAAGATGTGGTTTATTAAGGTATGGCTTAACAATAGCGGTCTTTAAAAACTTGGGTTTTGTTCAAGATGAGTGATAAATTTATGTATAAGTGTATAAGGTGTTTAAGGTGTATAAGGGCTCCCCAATCACAGATAATTCTAAAAGTATCTTAGAAGATATCAAGTCAAAAATAAAAGTGGTTGGTCTAGAGGACAACATCATACGTAACGGATTATTGTCATAACGGTACACTGTCAGCCAGCTGCTAAACTAATATACACATTTACAAATGTGGAAAAATGTCTGTACAAGCTAAACAACTGTATCTACATGAAAAATGGTTTATTAATGCCATGGGATGACTAGCAATGATCAGCACTAAACTTTAGTAGCTCATGCCAAACTGGGATAAAAACAGCTGGTATAGGTACAGATTTTGGATATTGTATATACAGGACATATTGGAGTACATTATTGACCATGACTTAATAATCACACAACATATTAGAGGCCTAGATGCCATACAGATACAGACCAGTAGTAGCTCTAAGTGTATCTGTGACTCCCTTCTGGTTTGGCTGCGTTCGGCACAATCTAAGGCCGGTCTGTGCAAAATTGGGGGAAACATGAAGTAAAATGTGTAGGTAGAGAGCCTGAAGCGTGCAGAGATATTAAGTATTGCAGTGATTTATCCAGCATTGCTGCAATAATGCAACACATTGTGAAAAGCTGAAAAGATAACAGCATCCTATCAGTTTATTAATCATGTTTATCAATTTGGTTGGTAAAGCAGCAAAAGAGAGGAAAATATTTTAGTGGGGAAATAAGTAAAATTGTAAAAAAAAAAATAAAAAAATAAAAAAAAAAAGGTAGTGTCAATATCAACAGGTGTCACCTACCTTGTCTCCACAGGAGCAGGTGAAATGAGAGGAAAGGGTGGTGGGAGGGATGAAGCAAGTCAATGGCTGTCCCCCTTTGGCCATAACAACAGCATGGGTGGGATGGAATACACTCTGACGATGAACATGGTATGAGTCAATAGACACACAATCATATGGAGAGCACGGATCAACAAAGACACATGCGTGAACACGGGGAAAGATGGAGGTAATGCTTTGACAGGCCTCATGGAATCAACCTGATTATAAGAACCTCTTGCAGGTAGGTAGCAATCAATCTTTAGGTAACAATCAATGCTAAACAAATGAAAACAAAAAATTTTAGCAAAATTTCAATCAACATAAACTAGCATCTGTATTCGTTTTAACAAACAGGCCAAACAGGACTAGTTTAATAATGGCCACAGGGTTAGTCGTGTGGTTAGCACTGACATCAAACATGCCCACCTTTGCAGCAATAGCCGCTGCTGTGATATGTGAGGAGCCACTATCCTCGGTCGAGGCAACTCCACTGTCCTTCTTTTCCTCCTCTTCTTCCTCGCACTGAATGCCCTTGTCCTCAGTCTGCTTATGTGGGCTGGTGACAGGGGGAGGTGAGAGGGGTGGTGGGGGTGAGGGCAGGTCCTCCAGTGCATTGTGAACCTCCTTCACTTTCACTATAGCATCACGCAGAAGGTCGATGGCATGAGGCAGGGCAGGCAAGATGAACTGGAAGCACTCCTGGAAGGAGGGGTAGTACACTAAACATTGTAGCTATTTATATATTTCCTATATATAAATAGCTTTCTTATATTTATTTACCAAAAACATCAGCAGTACAAGTCTACATTTATATCATTGGCTATATTCAAGGGTGGCTACATCGTATATGTTTTCTGTTAAAAATGAAAAATAAGGATTATAAAGTAAGGGGACAAAAATACTCTATAATGGTGGTCTTCAACCTTTTCAAGCACAAGATCACTGTGGAAGTCAAAATTTGAACAGAGATCTACCACACTATATGGTGCCAAAAGAAAGACAAAGCCCACCAAAAGTAATGTCATTTTACTTTATTAACAGTAAAGCAGTTCATCTACCAGTACAGAATTCAATAATCAGTGACACAGTAATACAGTTAAAATATCAAGGGGCAAAAATAGGAACAGAAGCATGTTTAACGCTGTAGATGACAGTATAACCACATCAAATCAGCAATTAGAATGCTTTACACCTCTTCACGAGACCAAACTAATTTCACTAATTTTCTCATCAAAATCATCAACTTGTGTACTAGATCCCTTACCTACATGTTTCTTCAAACAGATAATACCAGAAGCACTCGAAACTCTTCTAACAAATAATCAATTCTTCCCTTAGCACTTGCTATGTACATAAATCCTCTAAAGTAGCAGTTATCAAACCCCTAATTACCAACCCAGACCTCAGCCTTTATCAGCTGTCTAACTATATAGGCCAATATAAAACTGCCCTTTTATCTCCAAGATCCTAGAAAAGGTTGTAGCACAGCATTTACATGTATGCTCATACTTGCAAAGGAATAACACGCATGAAGTCTGTCAGTCAGGATTTAGGCCTCATCACAGTACTCAGACAGCACTAGTTAAAGTTTAATGAAGTTGAGGAATCTGTAAAGTGCATTAGACACTGGATTCAACTGTACACAATGGATGCTGAGTAACTTCCTCCTGCTTAATCCTGACAAGACGGAAGTACTTCTACTAGGACCTCAGGCAGCTATAAGCAAGCTTTCTGATTACATAGTGAAGTGAAGTGACATGTAGCCAAGTATGGTGACCCATACTCGGAATTTGTGCTCTGCATTTAACCCATCCAAGTGCACATACACAGTAGTGAACACACACACTGTGAACACACACCCGGAGCAGTAGGCAGCCTTTTTTTTTTTTTCTGCGGCGCCCGGGGAGCAGTTGGGGGTTCGGTGCCTTGCTCAAGGGTCTCACCTCAGTCGTGGCAGTGGCCACTTAGTTGCATAATGTGCAGCAGTAAAAGACCTCGGTGTGATTATTGACTCCAGACTTTCATTTGAAGCTCATGAAGATATTATTACTAGGACAGACTTCTTTCATCTCAGAAACATTACTAAGATAAAAAACATATCATCACTACATGATGAAGAAGAACTATTTCATGCTTCTGTTACCTCTAGGTGGGATTATTGTAATCTCTTGCTGTCTGGATGCGCTAGTAGGGGCATGTGGTGGCAAAGGCATGGTTGAGCACCAGTTCGTGAATAGAGGATGGAGTCAGGGGTGTGAGTGGTAAGGATGAGCATGCACCTGTGGATGATTGAATAACAAGGGCTCTGTGTTGAGCCTGGTGGATGCTGGCAAGGGTTTGGATGATCTCAATGATGGCCAAGGGATCAACAGCAATGTACCTTCCTCTTATTCACTGTTACACACGCTTGTGTTTATGTGGGCATGAATATGTGGGAGGCAGGCTTGGGACAACTCAGAAGGGCTTTTACTGTCACTTTTTGGCTTACAGTCTCACCCAGAGACACACCATCATAAACGCACAGTACAGCTCAGCTCATTTCAGTTCAGTTCAGTTCTCCCGCGTGACTCTCCTCTATCGCCTCATCACTGCTCACGGAAAACACAGAGCCCTCGTTAGTCAATCATCCACAGGTGCATGCTCATCCACTCATGCTCCTGACTCCGTCCTCCATTCACAAAATGGTGCTCCATCAAGCCACAGGACATAAACAAGCTCCAGTTAGTCCAGAATGCAGCAGCCAAAGTCCTTACTAGAATCAGAAAATATGACCACATGACCCCTATCTTATCCACACTGCATTGGCTCCCAGTAAAATTTCTCAGTGATTATAAAATACTACTATTGACTTACAAAGCATTGAACTTTTGACCTTTTATGATCCACCATGCCTGCTTCAATCAGAAAGTGCAGGCTCTTTGTTGGTACCTTGAATAATGAAGGCTGCAGCAAGGGGCAGAGTTTTCACTAACAAAGCCCCACAGTTATGGAACAGCCTTCTAATTTCTGTTTGGGTCTCACACACAGTCTCAGTCTTTATGTCTAGGCTGAAAACCTATTTGTTTAGTCAAGCCTTTTGTTAATAAGTCTTTCTCTTAGGTAAAGGCGCATATCTGGATAGTTCATGGTCACAGAGTGTTTTGGTAATCTGGGAAGTTTGGATGCTGTCGCCCAAAGACTCTCATGTATTCACTCAGATTTGTTGATGGTGGAGTGATTGGCATTCTCCCAAGGCACCCTCATGCTGTCATATAGATGTGGCCATTGAGAATGCACGTCAAAGGAAAAGGGATTCTGTGATTTCATGCGGTATCACACAGGATCACGCGCATGCTGTGGGTGCAGGAAAGACAAGACCAGTAGGGGGCAGTAATGTTTCATTTGAACAAACACGGCTTGCTAGTAGATACAGTAGTTCTGCCAGGACATACACTGTATACAGCATATACTCTTTTTCCAACCAAATGGCGCTGTTTCTTGTACTGAAGCCCATGATCTGCTTGTGCCCCTCAGAACCGTTTTGCAACAAGCAGCAGAGCACATTAAATGTCGTTGAGCCTAGAGAATTAAGAAAAAATATTACGTATGGTTTACATAAAAATACATAAAAAATATTAGGTTTCTCATCAACAGGTGATTGCATTTGCTTATGCTAAACCTAATTTAAACAAGTTTCTAATTACAAGATTGAATTATGTAAAGTGAGCATGATCAATTCACATAGTACAGGTACTTATAACTATAGTACTGTATTTACATGGCTAAAATGTGTGTGGTAGAATAGCGCAGCAATAATGTGGTTGTTTTAGAATGTCAGCGACCTTGGTTTGATCCTCAGCTCAAGTGAGAGTGTGGATTGAATGAGCTTTTTTTTTTTCCATTGTAGAAAGTCGATTCGTGTGTGCACATCTAAATACGAATGTCCTTCCTCAAAGTAGCATTGAATGAATTCCATTTTCTTCTTGCCAATGGAAACTTTTGTTCTTTTCTTAGATTTAAAGTTTCACTATTGAAAAAACTGGTTTAAAGTGAACATAGAAGTCCACACACTGAAAAAAAGCTCATTGAATTTACTTCATACAAATACGTACATCGGTTCCACATGATTGAATTGAGTTACATTAACATAATTTGTTTTTGAACATCCATATGTAAACCATACATAATATTTTTTCTTAAGTCTAACTGACCACACATTCCTTTTCTTTCAGTGTAATTCAAGTTTATTATACAATATCTGTACTGCGCACATGCAGATAAAACAATAATTCAGTTATTAATAGTATTTTTACATCTGGCACGTGAATTTGATGTACATTAATTTACATTTGAAGTTTGATCATTGATGCATAAATACATGCTTTTCTGTAGCATTCGGTTTTATTTTGCTTCACTTTATTGCGTTTAGACAGTTTTAGTCATAATTTTTGTCTTTTGATGAAAATATCTTTTAAATTTAGTCAATATTTCATCATGCTATATTCATTAATTTTTGTCAATTTTACTCAAACTAAAATGGCATCTAATTTTAGTCGAAAGTAACATTTTAGTTGACAAGAAAGTGCAAAATTAAACCAAATATTCAAACATTTTAAGTATTAATTTAAACGTGGCAACATTTACCAAATGTGTTGTTACAGAAAGAGCATATTCACAACGTGACTTACACATCCTGACCATTACGTATAGTTGTGCATTTGTGTCATTTTGTGCAGATGAAGGTTGTAATACTGAGTTTATGTTGTGTATTAATCTGATTAATCTCTTATAGAGATTAATCAGATTAATACATTTGGGTGAGTTAATTAACCCACTAGTAAAGTGCTTTAGTTTACTGGTTTTCATTCAATCAGCTCACACAGCTCAAACAGGTGTTCCTGCTGATATCTATATTATTTTATTCTTTGAGTGCATTATTTGAAACAATCAAATTTTTCTAGATTTTTCTTCAAGAAACATTGTTAGTGCATTGTTAATTGTTAATCTTCATTATTTTTTGTCATATTTTCATCAACAGTATGATTAAATTAATAACGAATAATCGTAGTCATGATGCCCATTTTGTCTGGTCTTCGTTATCTTTCAGGAAAAAAACCCTTCGTTAATGAACATTTTCGTCATTTCATTTCGATTAACACTGCAGTTCAATCTAAAGGCTCAACATGGTGCAATGTAGCTACTAAAGACAACGACCAGGAAGGTAAAACAAATTTTCACACATTCCTTGTCTTTTGCAATTTACCACCAAACAATGACACCGTAATCCAAGGTGAAAAATAATATTTTTATGTTAAGATTTTTCTCCCCCATATAATCCTATTAAAAATCTACTAAGACAGAGGTTGAGCCAATAATCTAAAAGGAAATTGTAAAGTATTAAGTTAAAATTTTCATACATTGTAGCTTTATATAGTCAAGCTTGTGTTTTTTTTCACCTCAGTACAGTGGTCTACTCATTGGTAATGCTTAGATGATTGATAATAATAAATGTACTGTAGCATATCCTATGTTAAACATAAAAATAAGCATTAACCGCATTTAATTAATTATTATTACTAGTATTTAAATTTATAATATATTAACAATTATTAGTTAATTGTAGGCTGCGTATCTTTTATTGCTATATTAATATTTTGGTCATTCAGATTCTGAGTCCTAATTACAGTCCCTCAAGTAAATCAGTTGATTAGACTATGGTACATAACTCCTATCTAACAAAGAAACAGCACAATGCATGCTACAGTATGGTGTGTAAGTAGAGAAGGTGAGTGAACCACCCCCATGTCTTTATCTCCACCACTTTTCAAAAGAAAGTGACGCCTGTATTGCCTAAGAAAATAAATTACTAATCACTTTTCAATACAATTAAGCTTTTATTAAATATAATTTGCAAAGTGTATACAATAATTAGTATCAGAATTATTTTAATCCAATAATTTTAGCAGTAATTGCAGAATGTTTTTTTCCGGGCATTTAAAAGATGGACCAAAGTCAGTCGTCTGTTTTGGAAAAGTTGGATATGTCGATCCCTTTTCACCTTCCATTCATTGGGTGTGAGGTGGAATTTCCGACCAACCAGTTTTGCCGGTTTCACTCACCCCCAACTGGGAGCTTTATTTTCCACAATGGCAACTTTAATTCTCGCAATTGTGAGATTAGGCTGCATCTCACAACTGTGACCTTATGTATTTATTATTACTTACATGACCTTATAAGTCGCATTTTTCATCATTGTGTCCATCTTTGCAACAGACCTCACAGGGCAACTGCTCAGACATGTCATGCAATATTCGAAATCACTCACTAATTTACTATTCCCTATACAGTGGGTGTCACAGTATTTTTATGACCTATGTTTGGCATGTGTGTTCGATTGTTAAATATAGATACACTCATTACTGTTGCACTCAGTTTCATTATGTTCCAGTTTAATCTAATAAGTACAAAAATAGAGCAGAATGGTTATGCCAATGAAAAAGTTTATATTTATTGGAAAGTGGTCAGAAATGTACTGTATTCTCATTTTATGGCATTACAATTTAGCCTATGTATGCTACATTCCAGTGTGTCCACCCTGATGCTCAACCACTGCTGGAAGAACTTTAAACAGTCTATTTACGTATTTGTTGCATGCCGTTACTGTAAGTTCCACGAACCAGAATTTATTTATGGCAGCAATTAAGTCAGACTTTGTAGTTGGTTTTGCTTCTTTCCGAATATAGTCTTTCAAAGCATGCCTCACTATCTCAATGGGATTCATATCAGGGGATTCTGGTGAAGTCTTCACTCAGTTTATACCCTCTGCTGCAATGACTCTGCTTGCAACAGTGTGTTTCGAGTGATTGCTCTGGAAAAAGTGATGATGGACTCCGAAGTTCTCCCTAATGTAGGGAGTGGCGGTTTTGTTTATAATAGCATCTTCATCTTCATCTCTTAGAAAATTGCAATAGGTCCCGGTCCCAGTATGGATATTGCTCCCCAAACATGAACTTTCAGTGGGTGTTTTGGCTTTGGTTTGGGCAAGTGTATGCCACTCTTACGAAATGACATAGTGGCAAAGTGATCCAAAGCCACTGTTGTTTCATCAGTGAAAATGACATCGTGAAACGTCTCCTTCTCATCTATCCATATCTGGGCTTGTTGGAGACATATCTCTTTATTTTTGTCTCTGATCATGGGACAATGTTGAGTTTTCCCATACTTCCACTCAAGTTTTTGCCTGATCCGCCAGATAGAACGCTCACTGATGTCCACTCCATTGTCACGCCAGAGCTGTTTTTTCACTGAACTTGCCGGCAGTTCATCATTATGGCTAGTGATGTTGTCTATGGCTGCAACAATGTCCCTAAAATCAAGGGCAAAACATTAAATAAATATTTGACACTTTAGGCACAACCAACACATGACATCGTTGAAACATATTTACATTTGTGATAGCGTCATACTGTATGAAGTGGGTAACTTATTTATTTTGCGAGGGTTACGTATGCGTGATGTTCGTTCTTTGTAATGTCTTCTGATGGTGCTCAATGTAGCGTGTACACCAATGGAACTCAGATGGTGGTGTATTTCTCAAGTGGAACTTCCGGCAGACCTCATCATCCTGATGTCTTGGGAATGCAGTTTGCTGATCTTGGTCATTTTGAGATGTCTTTACATGTCAATGGACTGCCTTTATCCATACAGATGTCACAAGGTCAATGGGGGTGTGAACAATAAGTGAGAATGGGTTGTAGATACTGTAGGTTAGGCCTATTTATCAGGCCAATTTAAACACTTAACATGGCGTAATGTACTAAAGACAACGACCAGGAAGGTAAAACAAATTTTATCACAAGCTCCTTGTCTTATGCAGAATTTACCACAGTGACAAAACAATGACACCATAATCACCAAAACCACCGTCAGCTGACAAAGAAGCGGCATGTGACGTTATACACACCACTGTTGCTAAGTTACAGTCTAAACACTGTGAAGCTTTTGTGGTAATTACTGGAGACTTTAACCATGTAAATCTGGATTCCACTCTGCCAACTTTCCACCAGTTTGTCGACTGCACTACATGGGAAAACAGAACACTATACCTTTTGTATGCAAATGTTAAAGAAGCATACAGAGCTACTACCCTACCCCTACTTGGCAGATCAGACCATAACCTCGTCTTGTTAATACCTCAGTATGTTCCTGCAGATCAAAGGCAGCCTGTCTCCACAAAGATTGTGAGGAAGGGGACTCAGGAGGCCGGTATGGCCCTGCAGGACTGCTTTGAAACATTCATCCATACAGATGTATGGATGTCATTGAGTAAGTTGACAATAAGTGAGAAAGAGCTGCAGATACTGTAGGCTAGGCAGGCCTATAGCAGGCGTGAATTGGGTAAATTCATGTGATGAACCAAAGTTTTTGTCATTAATTTTTAAACTGTAAAAACGCTCTCCCTAACACAAAAAAGGAACTTTATAAAGCATATTTAAGCATATACTGTTGACTTACAGAGTTATCTTACAGAGCCCCACAGTTATGGAACAGCCTTCCACTTAGCGTTCGGAACTCAGCCACAGTCTCAATCTTTAAGTCTGGGCTGAAAACCAATTTGTTTAGTCAAGCTTTTTGTTAATAGCTTTTCTCTTAGGTAAAGGCACAGATCTAACGGGTTTATGGGCACACAGAGTTTTCTTGTTTGGATGCTGTTGCATGTGTAGATGTGCAGTGTGTAGATGTGCAGTCTGATTGGATTTGCAGTGTGTGCATGTATGCGTAGCACTGCATGTGTATCGTATGCTAGAAAAAGACATCTCACTTTTGCTGCAGCTAGTGCAGATTATCACATTCCAAATTTCAGATGTTAAGATTGTAATTTCACAACATCCTCACCAGTTAACAGCAAGTTTACTAGCTACATTATCTGTCTCCTTAGCCTGCCTCCACAAAGTTAGCTTAAGTTAGTTTACAAAGTTGTAAGCAGTTAAGTGTGCTTACAAATCATGAGAGGGACTGTTTTCCGATGGAGAGAACCTTGCTTGCTGAGCACTGCTTGCATTTTACACGCAATTAGAGTTCAGTACAAGTTTACCCAAAGTTACTCAACATGCAAAAGCTTTTATACACCATGATGCTGAGAAAAAAAACACATGGTAACATGTCAGCAGTGGAGCAGATATAGCTTACTGATGTCATTCATGCAAATGCCAGAATCTGTTTTATTTTATCTTGGTAATATACTGACTGTACTAGATCTAAAAGATTTGCTCAGCCAACTTTGTAAATACTCGCTCTTGGCAATGATTCATAAGAAAAGATTTGGCTGTTCCACACCATAAGCTTTCTGCATAAACACAGGTGTTCCTGAACAGATGCATGAGGCATGTCTAACTCGTCA
The DNA here is from genome assembly GCA_022758105.1 of Pangasianodon gigas. NCBI lineage: Eukaryota > Metazoa > Chordata > Actinopteri > Siluriformes > Pangasiidae > Pangasianodon > Pangasianodon gigas. The sequence continues at coordinate 22,966,423 of CM040463.1, read as the reverse complement.
CATATTTTAGATTTATTTTAAATGGAACTAAATCTCAAATCATGCTTTAAAAAAAACAATAATGCAAACAAAATGGTAAAGAAAAAAAAAAAACAGACCAGTGGCACTTATTAGGTATATTTAGCATAGATGTTAATTAAGGATTCATTTTAAGGATCCATAATTAAGGATCATTTCACAACAAAACACAATTTGCAACAATAATAATCGTTTTTTTTGGGGGGGTACAGATGTTTTTTGGATTAACCAAGTTTATAAACTCCTTGCTGATCAAAAATTCACATTCAAAATTAATGCCTTACTACTTAAAACAAAACTATTTTTGTTTGATTTTTTTAAAATTATGTTTATTTTTCCAATAGAGGTATTCTTTGGGGCCCTCTAGTAGCCATGGTCCTCTATGAAGTGCATAGAACACAAATTACTTAATAATTAAAAAAACATTAATTACAAAGTATAATCTATTCATATTGAAAGGTAATAAATGGTGACGCAAAGCAGAACAAAAAAAAAGCACATTCCATAGTTAGCCAATTTTGATCTTCAACTTCAATTTTTCAATTTCATTCTTCAAGTCAGATCAAGCTAGACTTTTCTGGTAGCATGTAAACTAACTGATTACACAATACCATGAAGTTGCACAGATCAGCACTATGTTCTGATGGGAACACTGCCACATTGGGTTTTCACCACGTTATTTTCCTTGCCAGTAATTAAAAAAAATTAGGCAGTCACAGGCAGTTCCGATGGCATATGATTTTGGAGGGAATGTAGGGGTAACGTTAGCTAGCTAGCTATTTTTTATTTCCAGATGTGCGCCAAACAACAGTAAGAACACAGCAGTTTGCCCACTACTTAATAATTAGCACACCTCCAAATTTTACTGACCAAAGAGAACACTGGGCCAGCCTTCTTGTTTAATATTGGCACACAATCCTGAGATTCGTGAATTCACAAATCAAAATTCACCGAGATAAAGTAGGCATGAAGAGAAAGCAAACGCTGCCAGAGACAAATGCACATCTTTCACTTTCAGTGAATTAGCTTTTCTGCTATGTAAACTTTAGTCATGTTTCCTCTGACCACTACTTTATCTAAGAAAGCAGAAAAGCATAGTTTTCAGATGTTTCCCTGTGCAAGGGATCAAAAATTACAAAGTAGATTTTAGTACCTCTGCCTAAAGTTCTATCCTCTCTCCTCCATCATAAAATTTTACATTTGTTTTTGAAAAGGACTAGAAAATCTTTAAAAAGTTATATGTCACTATACTCAGTCTCACACACACAGCCATACCTGTGAGCCTTTCTTGCTGCCAGGTAGATTAATGATGAGAGTTTTGCCTCTGATGCCGCATACAGGTCTAGAGGGGGTAGGCATGTGATTAATACTTAAAGCCCACAGAAATTTGTGTGTTTGTTTATGTGTACATGTTCACCTGGACAGCATGCCGAGAGGTGTGACATTTAATGAGCCCATGAGCATGGCAAGGGCCATCCCTGGAGCTTCACGTTCAATCACCTCCCTCGTGGCCTGGAAAGAAGTGAAAGAGAAAACACACACATGTTTTGATGGGTGTCAAATAAAGGAAAAACCCATGGCTTTGTTATGCTATGTGGGCATTTTGCTTGCATAGTTTGGGTCCATTTGTCTCCTTAGAGGGAACCGCAAACTGCAAGTCACTGCAAGTCAGTTCAAAATTAGCAATCTTCACGACAATCATCAAAACACCAATTGAGGGAATATCTTTTGTTTTATCCCTCCAGTACAGGGATGAGTGCATATACACATATTTCTATACACAGTCCCCTCTGAAAGTATTGGAACGGCATGGCCAATTCTTTTGTTTTTGATATACACTGAAAACATTTGGGTTTAAGATCAAAAGATGAATATAAGACGATAGATCAAAATTTCAGCTTTCATTTCTTGATATTTACATGTAAAAGTGTTAAACAACTTTGAACATGGCATGCTTGGTGGCAGACCACCCAATTTTAGATGAGAAAAAGGTATTGAACCAGATTTATTTTAATTTATTTTAAGACTATAATACTTAATATTTGGCTGCATATCCTTTGCTTGCAATAACTGCATCAAGCCAGCAATGCACTGACATCGCCAAGTTGTTGCATTCTTCTTTTGTGATGCTTTTCCAGGCTTGCACCACAGCTTCTTTCAGTTGTTGTTTGTTTTGAGTGGTTTCTCCTTTCAGTCTCCTCTCCAGGAGGTGAATGACTTGCTTAACTGGGTTAAGGTCTGGTGATTGAATTGGCCAGTATAAAACCTTCCACTTCTTTCCCCGATGAAGTGCTTTGTTGTGCTGGCAGTGTGTTATGGGTCATTGTTACATCATCATGCGTTGTTTGCAGCTTGTGGTATGGCCTTTATATATCTGCTCTTGAAGTCTTCTTCAAATGGTGGACTGTGTTAACATCAGCCCTGCCCTGTAGAGGTTGTTGATGATGCCACTAAGTGTTGTTTTTGTTTTTTTCTTCACAGCTGTCACAAAGTCAGGACATTCCAAATTGTTATATTGGCTATGCCCAATGCTTGTGCAATGGCTCTGATCGTTTTCCCCTCTTTTCTCAGTTTCATATTGGCTTGCTTTTCTCCCATAGACAGCTCTCTGGTCTTCATGTTTGTTTAGTCTTTTTTAACAACAACTGCAGTCTTCACAGGAAAAACCCAGGGCTCAAACCAAGAGTAAACATCCAGAGCTATTAAATGTTTAATTATTCAATCTAACAGGATACACCCAGGCAACAAAAAAACACCTGTCAGTTACATGTTCCAATATTTTGGATTACTTTAAAAATGGGTGCGTTCAAACAAAAGGTGCCTTGTTCTACGTTGTTTAACACATCTAGATGTAAATAACAGGAAATGAAAGCTGAAATTCTGATCTATTGTTTTATATTCATCGTGATCTATCGTTTCATAGAGCTCAAACCCAAATGTCTTCAGTATATAGCAAAAACAAAAGCATTGGCATTGCTGTTCCAATACTTTCAGAGGGGACTGTATACTATAGCTACGCTATTTGGTGTTCATGAACCATAATCTTATAATCTGCTATACTGACTCCACTAACTATAAAACCCGAACCAAAGTGAAAATACCCTGCATTCAAACAGTGATCTCCTCAGAATATGAATACATAAAGGCCATTCTGACAGGTGGAAAACAATGAGATGGGGTCGAGTCTGGATGAATGCTTTGAAACATTAATATAATACAACATGTGTTAGCTGATGGTCTAGAGGCACCAATGGACAAAATACATGCGCATTTACAAATAAATACATTTACTTTTTCTGATGCAGTCTCTTCTGAATCTATCTGCATAAACATAGGTTGTACAGATATGGCCCACATACAAAAACTCAAACATAAACTGGTCAATGTACCTCTGGTGTGACATCACGAGGAGCAAAGCCAGTTCCACCAGTAGTCAAGATAAGGTTAAGCTCTTTCTCATCACACCAGTCCACCAGAGTCTCCTACGTACACATTACACACATACATACGTTTAATAGAAGTGAGTAGATATGCATCCAGTGTAAGTAAAATGTAACTGTGGTGTCTAAACTTTGTAATCCTGTGGGAGAAAAAAACAGTATCCACCAGGTGTCAGTGTTTGCATGTGTGTAGGGAAATGGGGAAGAGAAATGTTTACCTTGATTTCATCTATCTCATCAGGTACTATTTTGTATGCAGATATTATGCCTCCAAGCCTGTGATACACATACACACACTTTCTTAGATTGGAAGAAAATGAACAAAAGCACCCAATTTTTGGCAATAAAAATAAGAAGCGCATACAAGGAAATGCCCCAACACCCATAGCAAAATATGGTGACGGATCATTGAGGTTTATAGGCTGTTTTGCAAACCAAATAAATACACCACATAGGAAAACATTTTATGTTTGAACAAGTTAAACCTGACAGCAATGACACTGAAGGGGATGCCTCTGCCACAAATAATTCTAGTCCTTCTTGTTACGAATTTGTGTGCTGGAAATACCCTAAAAATATTTTTCAAACAGGAAGGAAGCTACTGCAGAAAAACAAACCCTGCTGTAACCGTGACTCTGTTTGGATTAGATTGATTCCAAAATCTAATTAGTTCATCTGTTGTTTACAATGATAATCCCATATAAATCCTGGAAACATTTAACCACTCATTCTTGAAGTATCATGCTAATGAGAAACTTGGACAGGCGCATGAACGGACACACAGACAGATGTTTGACCTTTCAGTGACCTAGACCCTATTTGGACAGATTCCAAAATCTAATCAGTTCATCTGCTAGTTACAGCTAAAAATCCATATAAATCCTACAAGCATTCAACCACTCATTCTTGAGATGTTGCGCTAACGAGAATCTTGGGCATATGAACGCATGGACGGATGGACGAACAGATGGACGGACAGACAGACAACACAAAAACATAACAAAAACATAAAAATATTGCATTAAAATAAATGTACACAGTGCCCCCATATGCTTAAGCTCAAAATATCACTCACTGCGTGCGTTGTTTTTTGCATTTTATATTCATTCATTTTGCTGAAGGGTGCCAATAATTCTGAACTTGACTGTATTTAAAAACCATACAGATTTTTTTTAAAAATGCC
>CM040463.1:22943218-22961682 GCA_022758105.1 Pangasianodon gigas | reverse complement strand
ACATATACACACACACACACACACACACATACACACACACACGTACACAGTCATGTGAAAAAATTTGGACACCCTATGAAAGCCTGTGTTTTTTGTTTTTTTTTAACATAGTTAAACATATGGACATTTGATCTTCATTTTACAATATTGGGAGATTCAGGTAATATAACTAAACAAATAAAACCAAAGAAAAGTCTTTTTAAAATGATCTGTAAAATGTAATTTCAAAAAAATCCAATTTCTTCTGAGGCAAAAGTAAGGACACCCCCACATGTGTACTTAAAATGGCTAAAATTACCTACAGGTGTATCACATCAGGTGCAAATTATTAGAACATCGTTACATAGCATTTTGAAGGAGGCTTACCTTATTTAAACCTCAGACATTTAGTTTGGTTTGCTCTTAATTGTTGAAGTGAGAGGTATCACCATGGTGAGATCCAAAGAGCTCTCTGAGGCCTTCAGAGAGAAGATTGTTGATGCTTATGAGTCTGGTAAGGGATATAAAAAGATCTCAAAAGAATTTGTAATCAGCCATTCCACTGTCTGGAAAATCATTTACAAGTGGAGAACATTTAAAACAACTGCCAACATGACCAGGTCAGGCCGTCCAAGCAAATTCACCCCAAGAGCAGACCGCAAGATGCTCAAAGAAGTCTCCAAAAACCCTAAAATATCATCACGGGACCTACAGCAAGCTCTTGCTACAGTTGATGTCAAAGTGCATGAATCTACAATCAGAAAGAGAATGCACAACTTTAATTATCATGGGAGATGTGCAAGGAGGAAACCTTTGCTGTCTAAGAAAAACATGAGGGCAAGACTGAAGTTTAAGACTGAAGTTTGAAGTCTAAAAGTGAACTATTTGGACACCATAACAGAGGGCATGTTTGGCATACACCACATACAGCATTTCAGCAAAAGAACCTCATACCAACTGTGAAACATGGAGGTGGAAGCGTTATGGTTTGGGGATGCTTTGCTGCAGCAGGACCTGGCCAGCTCACCATCATAGAATCCACTATGAATTCTACATTGTATCAGAAGGTGCTTGAGGAACATGTGAGACCATCTGTCAAAACATTGAAGCTGAAGCGGAACTGGACCTTGCAACCTGACAATGACCCAAAACATACCAGTAAATCCACCAAGGACTGGCTGAAAAGTAAAAAATGGAGAGTTCTGGAATGGCCAAGTCAAAGCCCAGATCTAAATCCTATTGAGATCCTGTGGGGTAATTTGAAACGGACTGCGCATGCAAGAAATCCCTCAAACATCACACAGCTGAAAGAATTCTGCATTGAGGAGTGGGGGAAACTTTCTTCCAGTCGATGTCAGAAACAAGAAACGTCTCATTGAGGTTATTTTATCCAAAGGGGGAAACACTAGCTATTAGGGCATAGGGTGTCCTAACTTTTTCCTCAGTTGAAATAATCATTTTTGTTGATTTCTTTTGTTTAATAAGTGAAAACAAAGTGATTTTTTGTGGTTTACATGCAATTAAATCACTTTCATCTACAGGTACAAATTAAAACAAGATCAAAAATTTACATGTTGACATTTCTTAATAAAGAAAAATTTTTTCACATGACTGTATGTATGTATATATATATATATATATTGCTGCTGGCTTGTCCAAGTTCAATACTTCATTGAAAATTGTTGTACACTTAGTTGACAAATTTGGCTTTTGTTTATTGGTTTAAATTTTGAACATAGGAGGGAACGCAGTGCAGTCACAAGGGTTTTTGATATTAGCTAGCTAATGGGCATAACGTTGGATAACAGAAAATATGATGGTGGGGAGAAAAAAAAAATGGATTTACTGACCTGGATTTTACTTTAATAAATTCTGATGGCATAACTTCTAAAAGGTAAGGACTTACTTTTGCACTTTATTTTATGAATAAAATATAATTAAAAAAAAATCTTTTCATGAATTTCATTTGGACTAGTGTGCAATGTGGGCACAGGCATGCGTCAACATCCCATCAATCATGATATCTCCTGACCCTTCGGCAGACCCACGACCAGTGAAGCATGCTGGGAATTACACTCAGATTAATCCATTATTTTCACTGACAGGCAATGTTTTTGGCAGTGGGGTAGGGTCTGGGTGAGTAAAATCTATGTATGTATGTACATGTATGTGCACAATAATACACAATAACTGTACTCACAAGGATGGGTCATGAACGAGATCTTTAAGGTTGATTCCACTTCGGTCTTCAGCAAGGTTTCTGAAACAGCTGTCACTTACTAAGAGGGGGGTTGGGGGTAAGAGACAAAGAGAAAGTAAATCAAATATATAAATGAATATAAATGAACCTGCAACTATAAATGAATATAATTGAACCTGCAACTATACAACTACATCTGAGACTTATGTAAACAAACTATCTACAACAAGAACTAAGCAAATTATGCAAATTGTTATCTCACTAATCTTGCACACAGCTAGTGTTATTCCAGCACAGTCTTCTGCAAATATCTGCTTCATTTCTGCTTTCATTATGCTACACATAAATATATCTAAGGAATGCATAGCCTGCAAAATTAATATCAAAGCACTAGCTTTCACAGGAGCCTGATACATCATTATACAGTTACATCAAACAAAGATGGTACAACACTTGGCTAATTCTCACAAAATAGTGTTTTTATTCAGATTAAACAATTTTAAGTCATTTATCTTATGTCTTTCACTTTGGAACATTAGTTAGTCTGAAATACTATAGTCTGATAGTTAGTCTGGTATACTATGTTATATTACAGTGACTTATGTAGATAATTTTCCATGTTCTTATAAACATTGTCTAGGTACTGCTCGACATAATCTCAGTCCCAGAACAGAAAAAATTCTAACCAAAAATGGTAAAGTGGATTGTTTATTTAAAAATAAGAATGAAAACAGATTCTAACACTTCTTAAGTATGTTTACCAAATGCCCTAAGACTCCTCATTTATTAATTAATTAGTAATTTTGGGAGGTATTCACCACTTCTCTCATTACCAAAAAATAAAAGCTTATTTCAAAACGAATTTAGTTGGTATTTATCAGACTAAACTAGAGTGTTAATTTTTTTTGTTTTATCATTAACTTTAGTAAGAATATTTAGAATTATTTGAAAGCTGAATGAATTTTAAATGAATTTTAGGCCACATCGCACAATATACAGTGAAATTATTCCTCACTTCCTGTTTGCGTGAAGTGATGTTGATTGCATCACCATAGCAATATCACTTGAGATATCAAAAATTCCTTTGCAATTTAATGTCATGTATATGTTGACATCATGCTGTCCATATTTGGTATGAATTTCATAAAGTTCCAGGATGAGTATTATAAGCCCCACTTCCTGTATCCAGTTGGTGGTGCTATGACAATTTATCACTCATGTCATGTGTATAGAATAGAATATCACTTTATTAATCCCACCAAGGGGAAATTCGTTTTGTCACAGCAGCAGACAATAAATAAATAAGTTAATAAAAAGTGGATATAAATAAGTACATGTATCAAACATGCAATATTAAAATATAAAAATATAAAGAAAAATAGACTATTCATCTAGGTGACAGGTCATGTGCTGTTGTATAATCTTATAGCCATTGGCATGAAGGAGCATCTGAAGCTGGGGAGGGTCAGCCTCTGGCTGAAAGTGCTCCCCCTCTCCCAAAGCTCCTCATACAGGGTGTGGGAAGGATTTTTCAAGATCCCCTTTATTTTGTTCCTAATCCGCCACCACCTCCAGGCTGTCCAGCTGCAGGCCAACCACCCTGCTGGCCTTTCTCACCAGCCTGTTTATCATGTTCTGCTCCCCAGTCTTGACACCTCCTCCCCAGCACACTACTGCAAAAATAATACGCTGGCAACTACTATCTGGTAGTAGGCCCTCAATAGCCTGCTGCACACATTAAAGGAGCAGAGCCGCCACAAAAAGTACAGGCAACTCTGTCCCTTCCTGTAGAGAGCCTCCGTATTGTCCCTCCAGTCCAGATTGGAGTTGATGTGCACCCCCAGGTACTTGTAGGAGTGTACTATTTCCACCTCCTCCCCTTGGTGGTGACGGGGGTTGGTGGCTTCCTACTCCTCTGGAAGTCTACTACCAACTCCTTAGTCTTTGCTGCATTAAGCTTAAGGTAATTCTCCTCAGCCCAGCGGACAAAGCTCTCCACCACCCCTCTGTACTCTTCCTCGTTGTCCCCATAGATGCAACTAACAATGGAGGAATCGTCCGAGAACTTTTGGAGGTGGCATGTTCCAGAGTTGTATGTAAAGTCAGAGGTGTAGATGGTGAAAAGGAGTGGCGACAGCACTGTTCCTTGGAGGGCACCGGTGTTCCCCATCAGTACCTCGGAGTGTGTGGACTGCAGTCGGACAAACTGTGGCCTGTTGGACAGATAGTCTGTTATCCAGTCCACCATGCTCTGATCCACCTGCATAGCCCGAAGTTTCTTTGCAAGCAGAGCCGGCTGGATTGTATTGAATGCACTGGAAAAATTGAAGAACATTACTCTGCTCCCCGACTTCTGCAGGTGTGAGCTCACCCTGTGCAGCAGGTAAATTACCGCATCTTCCACACCAACCCTAGGCTGGTATGCGAACTGCAGAGGGTCTTGGGAGCTGCTCACTTGAGGTGTCAGCTGCTGCAAAACAAGTCTCTCAAAGACCTTCATGACATGAGAGGTCAATGCTACTGGAGGTGGAAGAGGATGAGGCGGGCATGCAGTTGATGGTTAAGTTGTCACTAACACTGGGGGTATTAGGGTGGGAAAGGGGGGCTGAGCTGCTCCCCTTCCAGTCCTCCCCTTCGGTTATGGTAAAGGGTGGTGAAGGACAGGGATGAACATCAGCTGAGGTCACCATGTGTGCAGAGGCTGCTTGGCCTGTAGTGGAGGAGGGACCTGCTGAACTGTACAGGATCGAGTCAAACCTGTTAAAGTGCAGGTTTAACCTATTGGCAAGGTCGTGACTCCCTTCCACCACTGGGCCTGACGTACTGAGCCCAGTGATTGTCCTCATTCCGTTCCACACCTCTTTTCCATTGTTTAGCTGGAGCTTTCTCTAGTCTAGTTTTACATTCCACATATTGTGTAAAGTTTGTTAACAGTCTTGAAATGGATACATGGTTGAAGTCCCCATTTACTGTAATAAAAGCTTGTGGGTGTTTTGTCAGTATCTCCGCAACGGTGGAGTGAATGACGTCACTTGTGCGCGCTGCAACGGCGCTCAGTGGAATGTAAACAGTGATCACAATGACATGTGAGAACTCACGGGGGAGATAGTATGGCCTTAGTGCCACTGTTAAAAGCTCTGTGTGTGGAGTACAGATGCTCCCCGCCACCGTTACGTGTCTGGGGTTACACCATTTAGAGCTGACAGAGACAGCAAGACCACCTCCACCTCCTTGTTTCTTGCTGCTCTGTGCCCCTCTATCTGCTCACACCATTGTGAAGCTGGCTATCTCCACCAAGCAGTCTGGTATGTTGTTATTCAGCCCTGTCTCCGTGAAGCACAACAAACTGCACTCACAGTACTCACGTAGGCTGTTTACTAGTCCAGTGAGCTCATCTGTCTTGTTGGCTAGCGATCTCATGTTTCCCATAATAATCGATGGAAGACAAGGCTTGTACCTCCACCTGTTCCTCTGCCGTCTCTCCCTTGTCTTCACGCCGGCTCTTTTCCCACGCCGACGCCTTCTTAGCTCCGCCAGGATGTTTGTTGGCCTGGCTCCTCTGTAACCGCGACACTCCAAGAGCTCATTCCTCGTATATGTTAGCATTTGGTGAGATTACGCACACACAACACTATCGCATAATACTGGGTTAGGATACAGACTACAAGAAATAAGACTTAGAAGAGAGTTTAAGCTGCTGCAACCGGCTGCCACCTGTCAGGTGCCATTACTAGTGTATCATTTAACATACATGCAAGCTTTCAACCACGTCAACAATAATATCCTGAAATTTTGACATCATCCTGAATAAATTTGGTATGAAACAGATTAACCCTCTAGGAGGAGGGTTAAAACACACAAAATCCAAAATGGTTGAGTTCTTACTGTACGGAATTAATGGATGCAATTGTGAAATTTGTCTGTCTTACCAAGACACACAAATTTCATACATGTAGGTGAAACTGGATCCCCACAATTAAGAACACAAATGTCAGTCGTTAACTGATCGCAGGTTACGGAAAGGACCATAAACCTCAAGGAGAGTGTTGAGGTAAGAGGGTGCCGTTCCAGACAAGGTCTTGTACGGGAGCTTTGAATTTGATGGGGCGGCTACAGGAAGCCAGTGGAGGGAGACGTATAGGGGTGTGACTTGTGTCCTTGGGGTGTAGCTGTGTGGCATGATCAGTGAGATAGGGTCTGATTTTCTTGATGATATACAGAATTAACCTACAGGACCGTTCACGTGACGTCATTAGAATACCCATAACACAATTCTCCTCATTGAGCCGAGTGCACGCGACGTCACTAAAATAACCATTTTTGCATACAAATCCGCACATTGATGCAATTCTCCTCACTGAGCCAACTGATTTGATGTACGATATGGCTGTAGTAATGGCTGCAAAATTTTTCCATTTTCACAGGTTCAAAAGTAACTGGACAAACTAACAATATTAGCATAAATATTAGCATTATTTTTAATACTTGGAGGCAAATCCTTTGCATTCAATGACTGACTGAAGTCTGGAACCTATGGACATCGCCAAATACTGAGTTTCCTCCCTGGAGATGCTTTGCCTTCTGCAGCCGCCTTCAGTTGCTGCTTGTTTGTGGGTCTTTCTGCCTTCTGTTTTGTCTTCAGTAAGTGAAAAGCTTGGTCAATTGGGTTGAGGTCAGGTGACTGACTCACCCATTTAAGAACATTACATTTCCAAGCTCTTGGGTTGCTTTCGCGGCACGTTTTCGGTCATTATCCCTCTGTACTGTGAAGTGCCATCCTATCAGTTTTGAAGCATTTGACTGAAGCTTAGCAGAAAGTATAGCTCTAGACACTTCAGAATTCATCCTGATACTTCTATCAGCAGTCATATGCCCATGCCCATGCCATAAAACCACTAAAGGTAGAAAGACCTACAAACAAGCAGCAACTGAAGGCAGATGCAGTAAAGGCCTGGCAAAGCATTTCAAGGGAGGAAACTCAGCACTTGATGATGTCCATGGGTTCCATATTTCAGACAGTCATGCACTGCAAAGGATTTGCATCCAATTATTAAAAATAATCCTTATCTTAATAAATGTTAGTTTCAGTTACTTTTGAGCCTGTGAAAATGGAGAGACTACATAGCAAATTCTGTGGCATTGAAATTTCGGTGTAAGCCCTTACAGTGTTATAGTATTAAAATCCAAGGGTACGTGTACTATAATTAACACCAGCTTGTGTTAAACTGTGCCCCCAAGCAGTGTAATTATTTGGTGTTGCACCTCCAAACAGCTGTTCAATGTTAACTGTACATACGGGAACTTGAAGAAATTGAGTCAATGCAGTCTGCATTTGACGACCAACCCAGGTTGAAAAAATGGCGGCTCTTTCGGTGTAAACTTGAGACTGATAGCAAATGAAAGACAAGGAAAAATTTAGACTTTTAATTTTGTTTTAATATGATTACTTAAATTTTATTAAGACACCCCATTGGTTAACATCAACTATGAGCTCTGTGCAACTGAACATATATACGCGAATCATTCGTTATCCAGTCATTCGGAGAATCTCATTTAAAAACCCCAGGTGTGACCCGTAATTTTCATTTAATAGCAGCAGTCTCATTATTACACACACACAAACTTCAGAAGGTTTAAGTAAAAACGTTGTTTTGAGTAAAAACATTAAAAATGTGCCAAAACATTCTATATTTTATAACCCTCAGCTGTGAGTCAGCATTTTCATTTCATAATAATGAGAACTGCATTATTTCTTGTACATGTATTGCCGTGAGCTGGTTTTTTTTTTGGAAATTTGTGGCAGGATATTCGACATTCAAATGAACAAACACCACATTTGAAGGAGGCGGTTATAGCAGTGGCAGGTTGGTAGCCACTTAATGCAAGTAAAGAAAAAGGTAAGACTTAGAATCCTATTTTTGTTTGTTTTGATAACTGAAATGATAGTTATTTCATTGTTAAACAAGAGATTTCCGTGAACATAGTCCTGTGTATAATTCCTGCCTCCATTGTGAAAATCTCAAAGTACCCCAGGTGTGACTCATACATTTCATTTAATAGTAGTTGCCTCTTCTTTCACATACACAGGAACCTGAAAATTAACGTTTTGAACACCCGTTCAGAGTTTATGTGTTTGAGTTGAAGTAGTAAGTATATGACAGAAAAGGTGATTGACTAAACTAAAGATGAGTGGGAGATTTTTAATGTCTTTTTCTTTTTTTATTTTGATTTAGAATACTGCAATTAGGCCAATTTTGATCACAGGTTTTAATAACAGAGCCTACATAGTTCCGTGATTGATCCAATCATTCGAAGAACTCCATTAAAGTGAGGTGGGACTTCCCATTGCATAAGATGTTTCGTGAAATTGGCCATTTTCTTTCACACGTGCAGCATTCAGTTTTGTCTCTAGTCAAGCTTGTGGCAAAATTAGAATTTTAATAAAGTAACTACAAATTAACTATTTAAAACACTAGCTATGAGATTAGTTTCTATACTTGTTCCTAATGTAATTGGGAAACCTTTTTGTTTCTAAGCAACTGATCAACCATATGCTGTTTAAAGTGCAATACCAACATCAGAAGAAGTACATAAAGCTTGTCAAAGGGTTGTCTTATGAAGCCCTTATCAAGTTGTATTAAGATAAGCTTTCTTATTTTTATTTTTATTGTGATTTTTGGCAAATTATTTTCCTTATTCAAGCATTTTACATTACAAAGTTTCAGTGTTCAAAAACAGATTGCATTAAGGAAAAAAAGACAAAAAAAAAAAAAGTCTGAAAAGTAGCTCCGCAGTGGTCTACAGAGGAAACGTGCATTCTACTGTCGTTCTACTGTCTTCAATGGTGAGCCAAACTAGAGAGCTCTCAAAAGGAAAAAAGTGTACAAGGAGATACGGCAAGAAATGCTCAACGCCGGCTTCAATTGGACGATTGAGCAAATCGTAAACAAACTCAAGAAACTTAAGAAGGAGTACAGAAAAAGGAGCTCAGCAAAAGCGCCAGTGGACGAAGCAATAAAACTGTGCACGACAAAGTTTTGGAATCTGTACTGGGACCCCGAATGGCCAGTCAATTAACCAGCACATTGAATTCAGTGACTGGTTACCTAGTCACATAAACAACACACAGCAATGAAACCTGTTACGTCACCATTTGTTTCTCAAGTCTGCCAAGCACTGGCCGAGAACCGGGTTTGGAACCAGAATGCAAACCGTTTCGGTGGAAAAGAGGTAATAGTAATGTTCCACAAGGTATTCTTAGTATTAATGTTACACAGGGCTTGTGGTGAGATATGCAGTAAACCTGTGTCTTAATTTAGTAGATTTAATGATCTTTTTTTTTTAAAGAAATTTCAGTAACAGCAATATAAGACACCAATTTTTAGCAGTTTATTCATTAATTTATTCAATTTGTAAGACCATATTGCGGTGCATATTAAATATCATGCGTCCTTATTGTAATGCATATGCATCATGCCCTCTTTTTGTAAGATCACACTGAAATGTCTTCTGGTTTTATTGGTTTTTCCCTCTCAGCCCTACATCTTGGCAGTTGGGACATCAAAGAGTAGCATCTATGACTATTACATTGTTGTGGATGGGCAGCTCGTTCCCTGCATGTCCAAGTCCTTTCCATCAGCCTTTGTCGAACTTTTCAAAGCACATTGTGTATTCGGCATTTCATATGATGATGTATTCGTTTCTTCAAACAACGATTTACAACACTGATGTAGGCATAACCCATGAAAGCCTGCGAGTCAAAGATCTTCAGGGCAGGATTCTCAATTAAGATACCTCTGCAGAGCCATTTTTACAAGATGTTCAGGTGCTTTGTTTGCAAGTTGACTCATAGTACAGTCAATGAGTTAATCTTTATTCAAACTCTCTCATGCTTTTTATCCTGGCAGAAGATTACAGTTGGTAATCAATCATGATGGGTGTTGTCAAAGATCTGTTCCATATTCAGGGTTTAGAAAACATCTCAGAAGTAGACACAACAGTGAGAGCTCTGGCATGTTGTCATTTGAACCTCCCCCTGCCCCCTCCGCTGAGAGAGGACTAGCGTCTGTTATGCAACCTTTCAGCATAATTTCAGAAAACCCAGAAAATATCTTCAAGCAGTGATGAGAGAAAGTTGTGAAATAAAAAAATGTGTGCGTCTGTTATTCCAAAACTACAGAGTAGTGGAGTGGCCACCAATGTAATCACATCGGTGGCTGAAAATATCAAGGAACTTGTATATGAATTGCATTCAAATATTAAAGAGGATAATGTTCAGTTGCTTGCAGCTGATGAGCACAGGGCAGCTGTTGAATAGTATTTTGACAGTCTTGGCAATCCCTTCTCTAATTTCCCAACTGAGACAAAATGGAAAAAATATTTCTGTGAGAACTGGGGTGCTGTAGAACCTGTTGAAATACCCCTAGGAGTGAGATAAGACACTAGACTAGACGGGAAGTGGTAGCTCAGTGGTTAAGCTGTTGGACTTCTGACCGGAAGGTTGAGAGTTTGAATCCTAGCACCACCAAGCTGCCACTGCCGGGCCCTTGAGCAAGGCCCTTAACCCTCAACTGCTCAGTTATATAAATGAGATAATTGTAAGTCGCTCTGGATAAGGGCGTCTGCTAAATGCCATAAATGTAAATGTAGATGGAATATAACTACAGGTACATATGATCAAGTTCCAGTCACTGATTAAGTCATACATGTTCCTTTATTGCAGAATTTAAGTTTCATGTTCAAAAATGTAGAAATTCATAAACATTCAGCCAAGTGAGCCAAGAGAAATCTTAAGAGAGTTCTGAGCTATTTTAAAGAGCATCCTCTCTTTTCCAAAGAAAACAATTTTCACACACAAGATGTCAAGCGGTATGGCTTCAGTACCATCTACCATCCTATTGTGCTTGATATTAAAATAATAAAATTAAGTTCTGGAATTAAATTGCCAATCTAGACAAGCCAGCTTCTTAGATCATTTTCAGTAATGACAATCCAACCATAATATTGCATGACAAAGTTCTACATGCTCACTGTCTAAGCTTCCTCACTGATGCTGCTCCACAGTCATCATTTAGTGTCAAAAGAACATGTTTACTTAATGAGTTGCGGTATTTTAATGTTTCTGACAATTCTGCAGTGAATATCATGCATGATATTTTAGAGGGAGTAGGACAGTTAGAGATGAAGTTGCTCTTTGAGTATCTGTAAGACAGAAACATCATAACCTTGCAGGCTGCAAGCAATAGAATTTACTCGTTCAACTATGGTTATGTTGAACATAAAAACCAACCAGCCATGGTTAACTTTGAACAAGCTGGGAATGGGTTGAGTCTCAATGCCATTCAGACATTTTGCCTCATTAGAAATCTGCCTCTATTTTTTGGAGATCTGGTTAAAGTAGGAAATAAACACTGGAGCTTACTGTTGCTTTTACTACAAATAATAAATACTGTGTTTTCTCCAGTAATCTCAGATGGCATGACTGTTTATCTAAAGCATTTGATTTGTGAAGACCACACACTCTTAAGTCATTAGCTCTAAAACATCAGATGTCTATCACATACCACTGGGAATCTCAGCCATTGAGTGTGGACCATAACAACCATTCAGCTTAGTAACTTGTTTGACTGTGAACTGATTGCAGAAAGTCTGCAAATTGATACTTATGTTGATCTTCCTTGGATTACTTATTTTGGGACAGAATATTGATCAGGCCTTCTTGTTTGTTCAGATTTGTAAGGTGATTGTGGAAGCGGGGGCGTGGTCGAGCGCCGGTTTGTGAATGGAGGGCGGAGCCGGAGAAGGTAAGTGGTAAGGAATGCACACCTGCGAGGAATTCTACTAACAAGTGTTCTGTGTTGCAGTGAGCTGGGGCGACGATAAAAGGAGAGAGACGAGTGCCTCGAGAGAGAGAGAGAGATCGATCCAGCACAGAGCTGCGTGTGTGCAAGTGAAAATAAACTGCTGAAAGTGGAAGTGAAATTGAAGAATAAAAAGCTTCTGAGTTGCTCCCAAGCCTGCCTCCTGCTTCCTCATTTCCGCATGAACCTGTAAGATTTGCGACAGTGATATTCCTGTGTTCAGTAAAATTAGTGATATAATTGTGATGGTTACCATTTTTTGGTGACTTGATTTTGAAACCGTATGCTTTGTTGAACATCTTCACTTATTTCATGTCAAGGAGGGGCTTTGCAGGAATATCTCCCTTTTGAATGTTGAAATCTTGTGTTTCTTTATGCCTTCAGACAACTTATGGATTTGAGCAAAATGACCTTTATATTGTTACTATGTATGTTTTTATATGAAGCATTTTTTTTTCCAGGGAGGGTGTTCTTGTGCTCAGGTCTTCTTGTTTAGATTTGCTGGTGTTCAGTAAAGTTTTGGAACTTTATACTTTGAATACATTCACTCATGTTAGAAGTGTCAGTATGTCTCCATTTAAATAATGAACATTGCACAGAACACTTGCACATTCAGACCTGCAGGCAATGTTTGGCTTGTTGTGTGTTTTGTACCTAGTATATAGTAAACCTGATGTACTGAAGGTATTTGTGAACACCCCCACCACCACCTATCAGCTGTGTATATATACTGATTCTTGTGGCCTGTGCTATGTATTCTTGGGGGGAAATAAATCCAGTTGTTTTGGGAATCTTATTGTGATTCGTTCGTTTAAACACTGAATACACAACCATTTTGAGTAAGACTGGATATGCTGAGAATGTACAGCAAACAGTGTCTAAGCATAAAAATTATTTTTTTCACTTCCAGAGTGTTGAAAACAGATTCAAACATTGTTTAATATACACTTTTTCTGAGTAAAATAATGTTAGGGAGTTTACATTTACTCCAATCAGTGTAAAAATAAACCTCGATTGGTGTTTAATACACACTTGCCCAGAGTAATATAATTTACTCCAGAGTACATTTGTACACTCTTGGTGTAAAATAATTTACACTATTGAGGTGTATATATTCATCTTTTGAAAGTGTTACTTAAATATCAGACTGGTGGGACTCATATATACATCAGAAAAGTGTGAAATTTAACACCTGTGGCATTAAATGTATACTGGCCAATCTGCTGTGTATGTAAATAAGTAGCTGTAATTCCTAAACAGTTAATGCAATATTTCTGTTAAACCCCTTGAATTAAAGCTGAAAGTCTACACTTCAATCACATCTTGATTGCTTCATTTCAAATCCACTGCGATGGTGTACAGAGGCAAAAGTACAAAAATTGTGTCACTCTCCAAATACTTATGGACCCAACTTATGGAAATCAATTTTTTCTCTATCTTCCTCAAAAAATTAACTTTAGATTATATATTTGATGTTACACTCCCTGCTAAAGGTATTATTTCAAAAATATACACCCTGATTTTTTTCCTCTGCTCTTCATATCAGGAAACAATGGGGAACAGCTTTACAGCTAAGACTTGAAGACAAAGAGTGGGATTCAGCTCTTCTACAAATTACTTCATCTTCAATCTGTGCTAGACACAGTTCGATTAGGCTGAATTTGGTATATCATGTATATTGGACTAAGCCAAGGCTAGATAAAATTAAGCCAAATATTGATCCTCCGTGTGACAGATGCCATTTAGTTCCTGCCATCCTCTATCACATGCTCTGGTCATGTCCCATTCTTGGGACCTCCTGACAGTAAGTATTTCACTGTCTTTTGCTTATTTTGAAAACACGTTTTAAGCCCTGCCCTTTGGTTGCCTTGTCCAGTCTGCATCCTAGGCATACTCCAATTTCTTCCACCAAATCTGACGCTATAACCTTCTGTACCCTGCTAGCCACCTGCCTTATATAGCTTAAGTGGAAATATGCCTCTTCCCCATCCTATGACCCCTGGCTGGGCAATGTGGGCCATGTTCTTTATTTGCAGAAGACGAATCTTACACTCAAAGCCGATGTGCAAAGATTTCAACACAACTGGAGGCCTTTTTGCAAATTCTTTTGATTGATTCCCTTGACGTCCCGACAGCTAACGTTCTCTCAATTATTCTTCCCAGTTATTTCTTGTGACGTCCTTGTAGATTGCGTTTTATTTATTTACTTTACTTTTAATTAGATTATTTATGTATTTGTTTTTTACTATTTTATTGATTTTTATTATTTATTTATCTTTTTCCCCTCTTCTTGATTGTGTATGTGTTTTTGTACATATGTGCATATATATTTGGACATTTTCTTACGTTGTTCATTGGTTATTCATTGTTATCTTACTTATCTCCCCTGGGTAGGATTGGGGTGAGTTGAGAGGGTCTAACGGGTTGTTAATTGTACTTTAATTGAATCATCCGTCTGTATTGTCATTCTCAATTTGTTAAATAGAAAAATTGAAAAAAGAAAAAAATAATTAATATGTAAAATGCTAAAATGTCCAATAATTTTCACAGGTATATTGATTTTAACATTGTCAGAAAAAACATCTGAGTTATCACTGACTGAGCTACCGTTTACTAGCTAGCTGACATTATCCATCATTTTAATCAAAGTAATGTAAGTATAAGTAGCGAATATAAGGTACCAACTGAAAATATACACTCAACACAAACTATTCTTGAGGGAAAAAAAATATTTAAAAAATCACTGCTCTCCATGATTTTCATCTAGCTCTGACACCTGCTGCAAATTACCCCTCTGAATAAAGAAAGTGCTCTTTTTTATGCCCCACTCATTCTGTCAGTGAAGTATGTTTAAAAAGGAGAGAATGTCAAATGTTAACAAACTACTGAGTGTTCGCTAAGGTCATACAGTTAATCCTAGATTATGATGAAATTTTTCTGGTGTTAGATGCCTTGATTTATGCCATCACTTCATTCACTCATGTTGGTTGGTCAGTTATAATATCAGTACAACAAACTAGCTTAGACATCAAAATGAGCAACATACCAGAAAAATTGCAAAGAACTCCCCAGTGAGGGTCTGTTACAACAGTTTACAGCAGAACAAGACATGGCTTTGTACAGAACTGTATGAGCATTAGGCTACGTACACATTAATCCAGATATATCTGAAAACTGCATTTTCATTTTAAAAACACTCTCTGTCTACACTAGCATTTTCAAAAGTTTTTCAAAAATTGCTCATCCACAATTAAATGTCCGAAAATGCTTACATCCCTATACTGCGCATGCATAAAAATGGAAGAAGCTTTGGCCTGCTTCATTTTCATTCTACCACCAAATAGCAATTGCGAGTGAACATTCCATCCCCTTCGGAAAAAAATGTAATCTGAAGGTTGTACTATGGAAGTATCTTCCAGACAAATTTCAAAAGCAATCGCAAATTGCATCTGCAATTGCATTTTCTATTTGTGCATGCATAAATTGTTACATAATTCAAATGCAAATGGCGTATTACCACTTGCATTTTCATTTACACGAACATACAATGTCTACCAAATTTCAAATGGAAAAGCAAACTCCATTTGCAATTGCATTTCTCTTCCCTTTTGTCTTACAAGTTATAACCCTATCATATTGAAATAGCAATCGCAATTACCCCGTTTGCTATTTCATTTCCTCAGGGTTGTTTACACAGCCTGCCGAAATTCAAATGCAATTCCCTTTGCATTTGCATTTCCGATGCCTTGCACAGAAACTTGTCAATCAGTGTTAGGGGTGGGAATATATTACTGAGGATGTTTGTATCTGGAGGTCAGGTCAGTGACAGTCTACGGCCAAGAAGTAGTGATGGGAATTCTGGCTCTTTTTATTGAGCCAGATCGTTTGGCTCAGCTCAGCAATAAGAGCCAGTGGACTTAACTGTATGATGTTTAATATTTGCAAATGAATGAAAGTGTATAATGTTCATATTTCTTGAATTTAAAAAAAAAGAGCCAGCTCTTTCAGCTCCCAAATGGCTCTTCATTTAGTATCACTTCTGGCTTTTATAATTCAGCCAAATTTAGCAATGTTTTGACCTATGATTGGTATGTGTGCACATGTATAACTTTAAGTAATCAATGTAATTATACTAAACCTTATAATTTCCATAATACCATAATTTTACATTATGTTTGGTATTAAAAACCTTAAATAATGTAAAAACATAAAACACTATTACACACGTGTATTGAATGTTTTATTTATATTAACTATCCAAAACACAAACCATTCCAAACAAGTCACACTCAAAACGGAACATGGTGTGCCATATAACAAATGAAAAATATAATTACAATGTGCAGATTTGGATGTAAAATTCAAATATTTCTGTGGAGGATGTTAGTAGACCCTGCTTAATATGATATTTTTACCGTACATGTTCTACATTCTGCCTTTATGTTGTCTATGTTATTAAAATGCATCCAAATGCTACTTTGTTTGCGACTGTCACCAATCTTGTTTTCTGACCTGAAATTAAGGACGATCTTTTCGCCACACTGCTCAGCCACACGCACTCTATGCAGGAGTGAAGCATTGGTACAATACTCTGCACATTTTCCTTCTTGGCCTTCGGCTGTGACTGACCTCACTTCCAAATACAAACACGCCCAGTAGTATACTCCCACCCCAACACTGATTGACAGGTTTCTGTGTAAGACGTCAGCAATGAAAATGCAAAGGGAATTGCGATTGCACTTGAATTTTGGCAGGTTTCATACACAACGCCGAGGAAGTGAAAAAGCAAACGGGTAATTGTAAGACATAGGAAAATGCAATTGCAAATGACTTTGCTTTTCCATTTGAAATTTGGCAGACATTGTATGTTCATGTAAACGAAAATGCAAATGGTAATACGTGATTTGCATTTGAATTATGTAACAATTTATGCGTGCACAAATAGAAAACGCAATTGCAAATGCAATTTACAATTGCTTTTGAAATTTGTCTTGAAAATACTTCCATAGTTGTACAAAGTGACATTAATCTTTAACAACACTATCAAACTGGATAGCAGGCACGACAACTGCAGTACAAGATCGTCCACGATCTTGTTTGTTTTGAGTTGAATGGGTCACATGACTGCATCACATGACTAAAAAAAGGTCATTGATTTTGAATATCTCCATTTTCTCAGTCCACACTACAACGTGAAAACAGCGTTTTCAAATGTATCCACTTGGAAGAGCGTTTTAGAAACGCTCCTTTAGCGATGGACAAAAACGCCATCTCAATGTGGACAGAAGGCCAAAATGTAGCGAAAAAGAGCGCAAATAAATCGCAAATAAATTTGCGTTTTCAAATTTATCTGGATAATGTGGACGTAGCCTTAGGTGAGAGTTGAAAAGTGTGTGCATGTTCATAAGGCTCGACTTTCATGTCCAAAACATCACCTCATCAACCACACCCTTTTATTTATCACCAAATAACTCCTATAAAACACGTTTATCATAAGGAAAAATACTGGGGGAAGATATCAAGGTCACCTGAGCTTGTAAAAACGACAAAACACTATTGCCCAAAAATTATTTGTGTAGATGTAACAAAATGGAAGTTTGCCATCTGTCCCATTGATTAACACGTGAATAGGCGGGGCTAATTTTATTTATTTATTTACTGCAGTCAACCACTAGAGGACCTCAGATTAGAGGACCATTCACCTTAAATGAATTGAAAAGAGCAATTTGTAACTCAAATAAAACACGTTCGTCTCCAGGAAAGGATCAGATCGGTTATATAATGCTGAGACATCTTAAAGATGGGGCTGTGGGAAAAATTTTAGAATTATATAATAGAGTGTGGGAGGAAGGAAGACTACCAAAAGGTTGGAAAGAAGCTATAATAATTCCTATAAGAAAGCCGGGAAAAGACCCTTCAAAACCCTCTAATTACAGACCAATAGCCCTCACATCGAATGTTTGTAAAATTATGGAAAGGATGATTACAGAAAGGTTGACATATTTATTGGAAAAGAAAGGAATAATATCTAAATACCAAAGTGGTTTTAGAAAAGGAAGAGGAACAATGGATCCTATTGTATGTATGGAAAATGAAATTAGAAAAGCACAGATAAATAAAGAATCAGTAACAGCAGTATTTTTCGATGTCAAGAAGGCGTATGATATGATGTGGAGAGAGGGACTTTTGATAAAACTAAAAATGATGAATATAGGTGGGAGAATATATAATTGGATGAAAGACTTTTTAGCGAACAGAAGTATCCAGGTAAGAATAGGGAATGAAGTGTCAAATATATACCAGACAGAAAATGGAACTCCACAAGGGAGTGTAATAAGTCCATTAATTTTTTCTATAATGATCAACGATGTTTTTAATCAAGTAAATCAAGGTATAGGGAGATCTCTTTTTGCAGATGACGGGGC
>CM040463.1:22931448-22943118 GCA_022758105.1 Pangasianodon gigas | reverse complement strand
CTAAATTTTAAGGTTTTAATAAAATGGTCAAGTGAAATTAATAGTAAAGCTTTCTTTGATTTTATTAGGGAGACGGGGCTGATAAATAGAATATAAATCTCTGTCTGTTCCACACTCCGGAGCAGAAGGTGGCGGTAATGCACCTATTACGCTGGTTGCCAGCCGCCGTTAAAAACCAAGAAGAAGAAGAAGAAGAAGAGGACGACCTCAGAGACATTTTGGCTTTACTTTTGCACCCCTGTTACATACATTCACCCATATATAAGGCCACTGGGCGTGATTAACACCTATTGACAGGTTTTTATGCCTATTTATTTATGAGGCGTTAAAAAATCCGTCTGAAACATAATTTATGCATTATAAGGCATGAAAATCGTCTATTCTATTTCACGCATTAATGGCCATTTTAGCGTACCATAGATTTCTATAACCAGGTAAATAGCATGTAGCTAATTCCCGTTTAGCGGCTCATGCGCAGTGAAGCCAAAGCATCACGAACACGTGACGTGAACTCATTGCATTTGCATTCTGTGTGTGTATATGAGCGTCCTCTCCTTTCCCATCGGGTGCAATAGCAGCCATATTTATTCACAAGGAGACCACAGCCGACTTTATCCACATTTGGAAAACCGGGGCTCATGTGTGTCAAAAAATAATCAGACGTTACATTTTATTTAATTTCCATAGGCCTACTGCGGCGAATTCAAACACGCGCGCGCTGAAGTCAGCTGAAGTCCAAAACTGCTGTGCAGTGGCCCAACAGTAAAAATATTAGCATCATACATATACACATATTTTACACACACACATTTTATATATATATATATATATATATATATATATATATATATATATATATATATATATATATAATTACACATACACACATAGATAGATAGATGTGAGAGAATGAAGTCTCCAAGCCCTATATAACGGCTGCGTACAATAAATGAATAATTCATCACACGAAACAGCATAAACTGATTTTTTGAGAGCGGGTTTTGCTGCATAACAGGCTTAAAAGCGATCACACACAGCCTGAGACTCTGGCTTCAGTGCAGATGGAAGGAAGGAGACGCAAAGCTCTGAGCCAGCAGGTTGCACGAGACAAGCGACTGACAGGCGAAAAGAGCAGAAGCGAAGCCAGCTCACATGACTGCAGTTAAAACAGACAGCCATACGGAAAGTTTCCGAAAAACAAACGTGACCAGTGGACGTGAAATACAGGGATTAGGTACCATTTCGCGCCTACCTGTCAATATTCCAACTCGAATTTGGTGGTCATGGTTAGTTAAAATCATTCCGTCTGACGCCATGTTCCCAAGCGTTCCTCAGGCTCACGGAGACAAGAGCCGAGCGCCGAGCGCCTCGAACCGCGGGGACTGGCAAGACGCGGGAACCGAGTTAGGCCTGAAGAGACGAACGACAAGTGACTCGAACGAAGGTGACAAAAGAAATCCGGAAATCGCACACATACAGGTTGCCATAAAGCATAGGTTCCCAAGCCTGGTACTGGTGTACCCCAGTCTCACACATTTTAGTGTTTTAAGCTCACAACACACCTGACTGAACGGATCAGCTAACTAACAGCTCTTTCTGATTTAAAGAGGGTGTGTTAGAGCAAGGAAACCACTAAAATGTACAGGACAGGGGGTACTCCAGAAACAGGGCTTGGACGCTGTGCTATAAATAAAAAGCACCACAGACCAACTAGTAGTAGGGTGAAGTCAGATAAATTGGACATGGAAAACTGGTCACATAAAGTTGGAGCATTCTATTACTTTTTACTGACGGCAGAAACACTTACTAACGGTTCTTAATATTAAAAAAAAAAGTTTATCCTTGTAGATAAAATTGAAAAAATGCAAACACGCACAAAGAACGAGAGGTGCGCATATGCAGTAGAATTCTCAATTCTGAGTGTTATCTAACAGTCGCATTGCTCTGCAAAGTGTCTAAACATGGGAAAGTCTTCGGAGTTTACACTTTCTGGTTTCACGATGAAATGAGGTTGCATTTTTTGATAGAGGAGAGAGAGAGAGAGATGCTGCTAAGGGAATGAACATTGCTATAATGTAAGTGACAACAGGAACTAACTTGTGTCATGGACGTTCTACAACATTAAATCTAACTTTAAACAGTTAAAATGAGTGACATGTCATTGTTATATGAAAATAATCTACATCAGGGTATCACACCACCCATCATATATATATATATATATATATATATATATATATATATATATATATATATATACACACACACACACACACTGATCAGCCATAACATTTAAACCTCCTGCCTAATATTGTGTAGGTCCCTCTTGTGCCGCCAAAACAGCTCTTACCCGTCGAGTTATGGACTCCACTGATCTCTGAAGGTGTGCTGTGGTATCTGGCACCAAGATGTTAGCAGCAGATCTTTCCTGTAAGTTGCGAGGTGGGGCCTCCATGGATCAGACTTATTTTTCCAGTACATCCCACAGATGCTCGATCGGATTGAGATATGGGGAATTTGGAGGCCAAGTCAACGCCTTGAACTCTTTGTCATGTTCCTCAGACCATTCCTGAACAATTTTTGCAGTGTGGCAGGGCACACATTACTATTATTATTATTATTATTATTATTATTATTATTATTATTATTATCAGGGGCCAAGCACTGAAGGTGCATAGGCACCTAATGTTTTAGTTAGTGTTTTTATTAGGGGCCAAGCACCGAAAGTGCATAGGCACCTATTGTTTTCATTAGTGTTCTTATTATTAGGGGTCAAGCAGTGAAGGTGCATAGGCACCTATTGTTTTCTTTAGTGTCCTTGTTAGGGGTCAAGCCCTAGTGGTCTTATTACTATTATTATTATTATTCTGCCGTGGACATCTATGGCAGCCCATATAAGTGTATGGTAAAAAGTTGTTAAATTTTGCACACAGATAGAGGACCGCCTGAACTGTTACCACAGCAAGTTTGAAGTCTAAACTTCTAACTTCTAAGAATCTTGAAACCTCTAGCACCACCAACAGGTCAAAATTTCACTCATGTTTCTGCTAATAACTTTTGAATCATAAAGACTAAAAAAAACAAAATTCTTTTTTCCTCTGATTTCTTGGCTTGTGCTGAGTCGATTGCATACCATGGTTTCAATTTGATTTTCCGCTATTTTGAATTTTCTGAAAAACCTACTTTTTCAAACTCCTCCTAGACAGTTCATCTGATTTTCATCAAAATCGAATCAGCTCATCTTCAAAAAGCTGGAATTCAAGTTGATTAGTCAAACCGTTCTCGAATAACAAGCAAACAAATTCGATGGCGAGCACACCAAAATGGACATGAGGCTATATCACTGTAACACTTTAGTGTATTTAGGCCAAAGTCGGTATATGTCATAGCCATCATGAATTGAAGGTACCTGCACAGTTTTGGAACAGCGCCACCTAGTGTTCAAGAGATATAAAACCGCTTGTGGGAAAGTTATGAAATTTCACAAACTTGTTGGGGGACTGTTTGATTATACATTTGAGCAAGTTTGGAGTCTCTATCTCAAACTCTCTAACGCCACTAACAGGTCAAATTTGCACTCATGTTTATGCTAATAACTCTTGAACCATAAGGGCTAGAAACAAATTTCTTCTTTTCCTCTGATTTCTTGGCTCGTGCCGAGTCGAATGTATACCATGGTTTCGATTTCCGCCCAACTAGATTTTCTGCCATTTTGAATTTTCTGAAAAACATTATTTTTCAAACTCGTCCTAAACAGTTCATCGGATCTTCACCAAATTTGAGTCAGTCATCGTTAGACTATGCCGGCAAAAAATTATCAAAAGCTTTTTGATAGACCAAACCATTCTTGAATAACATGCAAACGAATTTGGTGAGCACACAAAAATGGACAGGATGCTATATCTCCATAACATTTTAGCGAATTCAGACCAAACATAGTATATGTCATAGCCATCATAACTTGAGGGTATCTGCACAGTTTCAGAACAGTGCCACAGGATATGAAAAAGCATATTTTTGCTTGTAACTTCTGAATGGTTTGTCCTAAAATCATGAAACTGATCTAGTTAGATTCTGTGGGGCATACCAAGCCAAATGGTATGAAATTTTCCTAGGTTCGCCATTTTGGGTGTTGGCCATTTTGAATTTAGTCATAAAATGCTGTATTTTACGAACAACTTGGCATATCATTAAGATATTCGATATCTCCCATCAGCACTATGCCCTGAAGGGACCTAAAAAGTTTCAGGCTAGTGCCACCTTGTGGTCAAAAATTATAACAAAATTTTAAAAAATGCTAATAGCTATTGATTACTTTTGCCTATTGTTATGAGTCTGGTCTTCACAGATTCCTTGGGTCATGGCGAGAACAAAGATACCAGTTATGCCATGGTTGGCCAAACTTGCTGTCCGCCATTTTAAAACGCTTTGAAAACCTACTTTTTCAAACTCCTCCTAGATCGTTTGTCCGTTTTTCACGTAAATTGAATCAGATCATCTTCATACCATGCTGACAAAAAGCTATGGAATTCAAGTTCATTAGTCAAACCGTTCACTAATAACACAGTTATATACACAGTTTCGGAACAGGACCACCTAGTGCTCATGAGAAATGAAAAAAAAAGCATACTTTTGCTTTTCACACTGTTCGTCCAATTTTCACCAAATTCGACTAAGATGATCTTCCGTCCATGCCAGAAATAAGTTATGGATTTCGTGTTGCTAGACCAAACCGAACTGTCGGTCCAAACCCAGTGGTATACATTTTTCCGCAGTAGGCCATTTTGTCTGTCCGCCATTTTGAGTCATGTTAAAAACTTTTTCAGAGTTGTAGCGAACAGCAGTTAAGATGGCATTTCAAAGCCCAGTTTATAACAGGGCCCCTCTAACTGCCAGGGTGGAGAAAGGTTTGCCACATTCTGATTGGATCTTAGTGAATGAACATAAACAAATGCCTGACATAATCAGATCAGCTGCTAAGACAACTGCCAGACACCCCTTACAGGGCAGGGAAAGAGACCCCCATCACCCACATCCGCATGAGGAAGTACTCCTCATTGGACCACAGGTTGACCCTAACCACCAAACTCATTCCTAAAGTTTAGGCCAGCACTGCCATAAAAATTCCTTAGAACCTCTGCATGCAGCAGCAGTGGCTGAAACAAAGAAAGGCCATAAAGACTCTAAGACTAAAAGACTAAAAAACTAAATCTATTCATACATATGTTTGGAATCCTTAAAACTGACATACACTTTGACACATCCAGTCATGTATAGAACAGTTTATGTTAATGGAAAATGACTGTTGACACAACAGTTTATATGAGCTGACCATTAACACATAAATGAATGCATGGGTGATAGTTCAACCATTTCTTATCATGTTTGGACTCTGTGTTCAGCACAAGGCCTATAAATTCCTATATTCTGAAAGAGGTTTGGAAACGAAATAACTCATAGGCAAACTTTAAAGACACGTCTCCAACTGTGAACTTTACATTATACAAATGAGTTCCACACTAGTGTGGGCTACACTGTAGCCCCTTCTGGCATCAATAGCCAATCACATTGCTGGAATGGAAAGGTGCCAGACTACAATCTCCTCCTTATGAGAAAGGGATAAAGGTACCTCCCTGATCGGCACCTCCTTGTTCTGAGTTCCTAACCTGACGAGGAAAGAGACATTAACAGAAACACCACGTTCTCAGTTTTCAGCCGGTGAGGTAGAAGACATTAACAGAAACAACTGTCTTGAATCTCTGACCTGACAAGGAGAGAGGCAACGGTATGATTAAGGTTAAGCTTTTGTGAGCAAAACCTTCCCTTCAAGGTACCTTCAGCTGCGTGTTCCAGACTGTAAGGATCCCCACATCGGCAGATATTGCCTGACCCACATGGCTCCTCAGTGACACAGCCAGTCTGCGAAGGACCCAACTGCATGGTCCAGACTCTAAGGACCTCCCTGGCACGATAGGAGTTCAGCATTCTCCAGCAGAGTGTGGCAACGACTATTGGAACGTGACTCTGTGCCTTTCCCACTGCATGCAATCCGCATCACCAGTGGAAGATGTCTTTGCCACCGGACTGATCACCCAGCTGTGTAGAACGGAAATATAAACTTACCAAACCTCTTTTCAGAGACCTTGGCATTAGTTTATAATAGCAGTATATGTTTGTCTAATTTGCTTAGATAAAAATTTATCTGGGGTTAGCTCATAACAAGTAATAGTTAGATTATTTGTTTAATGATAAAAAGAATTTATTTATCGTCATTTGCCAGAGCCTTTAAGTGGTTTCCCCATAAGATGTTTGCTACCATATAATTCTCTTCCATTGCAACATTCAACTCAACAGCATTGCATTTATCCATTCTATGGTCACCACATGTATTGTTTTCCATATATCAATTTGGCATCTTTTGTTTAGTCATTAGTTTATTATTCATTAGCAGTGCATATTCATATATTAGTAACTTTTAGTAGTTGTGATATTTGCTTATCTAGTGTTAATAAAATTCATTTTATTACAACTGTGTCTTCCTTGTGTTGATGATCAGAAGCTCTACTAGTTATCCAGAATCTCATAAATCTTTCAGATAAATCAGTTGGCAAACTCCCTCCAATTTACATTAATTCTAATTTATTGAACAGTCCTTTTGGATTGTTCTCATATTGTTAAGGTGAAATTGCTTAGCTGATGCCCCAAGGTAAAAGGAGGGAGGGGTCATCTGAAACACTCATACCCCCACCTTAACTGACGTGTGACCAAAACTCACTAGGTCATCGGTCCCTTGAGTAAAAATCACTACAGAGTCCTCCTAAACCATTTATCAAATCTTCACCAAATTTCACACTGATCATCATCAGAGCATGCTGGCAAAAAAACCTTTTTAATATCTCAAACTGTTTCCATATAAAGCATTGACATATGCACCGCATAGTGTTTTATGCAATATCTTGGCAACACTACTGCCTACTGCACTGAAACTTGATATGTAAAATCATGACCATGCTCTGATGCTTGCTTAGCTCCTTACTTTGCCTCTGTAGTGCTTGGCCCCGTAATTGCTGCATGCAGCTATATTTAGTGGGCCAAGCATCAAAGGTGCGTAGACACCCTATTGTTATTCTACCTTTTCTTCTTCTTCTTATTATTATTATTATTCTGCTTCTTCTTCTGGTTAAGGTGTCTAAGGCAGCCCATAGAACCGTCTGGTAAAAAGTTGTGAAATTTTGCACACTGATTCAGGAAGGTCTAAGGAATGTTCTGACCAAATTTGGGGAAGAGGGCTTCCAATGCTCTAGTGCCACCATTTGGTCAAATTTTGACCTCATTTAGAAGTACATTTATGGTCATAACTTTTGATCTGTGTGTCCAAAATTTAAATGCCAGGCATTCCTGGGTCGAGACAAGTTCAATGCACCCTATGACATCAATTTCTGCCTAATTAGATATTCCGCCATCTTGGATTTTGTCAAAAACAGTTTTTTCGCTATTCCTCCTACAAATTTTGTCCAATCATCACCAAATTTGGCAGACGTCATCTTCAGAGTAAGCCTCACAAAAGTTTGGTTACTCCAAACGGTTTGCCCCTAATGAGCCAACAAATCTGATGGCGAAACCGCCAAACAGGATGTGAGACTGTATCTCAAAAATGACTTTGTGCACTGACACAAAACTTGGTAGGCATCTTCAGGACCATGACCAGAATTTCATTACATTCTTACGGCTAACTGCCATTTTTGCTACTCCTCCTGCAAATTTTGTCCAATCTTGAGAAAATTTGGCTCACATTATCTTGAGATCTGTCTGGACAAAAGTTATCAAAGGAATTTTGATATTCTAAACCGTTCTCCTGTAACGTGCTGGCAAATGCAAAAAATAGGATGTGAGGGTGTATCTCAGCAATGCATCTACGTGTTATCATGAAACTTGATTCAGGACCACGCCCTGAATGTACCCAAGAAGTTTCATGACTGCGCCACCTTGTGGTCAAGAACTGTAACAACTTGCATTTTTTTCCTTATATTATTTGAAGAATTTTTGCTAAATTCATACTTCATTTTTCATATAATTCCCTTGAGTATGCTGAAATGAACGCACACCAACATCTGAAATTCAAGTGTACTTTCTGTTGACCATCTTGGATTTTGTTAAGAACAGTTTTTTCACTACTCTTCCTAAACATTTTTTCCAATCATCAACAAATTTGGCACACGTCATATTGAGACCTTATAATAATAATAGTATTATCATTACCGGTGGACAAAACTTTGGCGCATAACTCATCCCACACCGTTTGTGCTATGGACATGAATGAGATCATCCGGCCTACTGAGGAGAGGTATGCTATGACTTTTATAAGCAAACAGACTTACGATGTTCAAACCATGAAAAAAAAAAATCACACATTTTCGGGCCATAGAGAATGAATGACAAATAAAACACAGGTGTCACAGCTCGGACGTTGTTCAGCTGACAGGCTCATATCACGTATCCTCTCGTATGTCTTAGGGAGTAGACCTGGCATATACACATCGCTTTTTGACAGAAATGTCTGGAAAATAGTGTTATCCCCCCCACTTCATACTCATTTAGAAATCAGTAGCAGGACCCAACAGGCCGTAAACTGAGGCTAATCACCAAACTACTGCAGCCATGTCATACATCAAAACAATTGGCTCAGTTAGAATTGGAGAATTGAATTAATTCAATTCAATTCAATTTTATTTGTACAGCGCTTTTAACAATGGACATTGTCACAAAGCAGCTTTCCAGAAATAAATAACATTCAAGATGTAAATTTTAAATGTATGAATTTATCCCTAATGAGCAAGCCAGAGGCGGTGGTGGCAAGGAAAAACTCCCTGAGACGATATGAGGAAGAAACCTTGAGAGGAACCAGACTCAAAATGGAACCCATCTTTATCTGGGTGACAACGGATAGTGCGATTATAAATAAATCCCTTCTATAACTGTGTGCTCCATGGTCAAATAGTGCAATTGTGTAACCAGGTAAATTCATTACAGTTTTCACATGAAGTCTGTTTGTTGAACTTATCCACTGATTCGCTGATGGAGACTTGAGTGCAAAACTGTTCATGGCAATTGCAGTCCTAAGCCATCATAGCATAACTGTTCATATGAATTGTGGTCCAAAGCCATCTTCATGGTTTTTAAGTGGTACCATCCTAAGTAATCTCAATGATCTTCAGGCTGTCCATGTGGGTCCATCCTCAGCAGCAGCAAGTGATTTCCAATTGATGAGAACTCCAACCAGAAGTAGGGCATCAGGATGGATCAGGCAGGTCTGGAGAGCAGAAGGGGTCAGGATCACTGGCATCTCAGGAGTAGCATGTGTAGCTCGACAGAGAGACAGGGAGACAGAGGGAGACAGAGAGGGAGAGATTATTCGGTATGCTTATTGTCCCTTAATGGTAAAGGACAATGTACTTTGCATGCAGAGTGCAAGCAGGGACTCTGGCAAGACTAGCTATGACAGCATAACTAAAAAGGAGAGCCAAAAGATAACACAGACACGAGGGCACCCTGGGACTGCCACTCCACTGTCAACAAACCTGAGTGAACGCGTGAGAGTGGGGGGGCAACAGCATCCAAATATCCCAGTTCACCACAACACTCTATGCCTGTGAACCCTCCAGATCTGCTCCTCTACCTAAGAAAAAATTATTCACAAAAGGCTTTCAACCCCATTGAACACCTTTGGGATTAATTGGAATGCTGACTCTGCCCCAGGCCTTCTCACCTGATATCAGTGCCTGACCTCACTAATGCTCTTGTGGCTGAATGGACAAATCCCCATAGCCACGCTCCAAAATCTAGTGGAAAGCCTTCCTAGGGGAGTGGAGGTTATTACAAGAGCAAAGGGGGACTAAATCTGAAATGGGATGTTCAAAAATCAAATATGAATGTGATGGTCAGGTGTCTGCAAACTTTTGGCCATATAGTCTATCTATCTATCTATCTATCTATCTATCGTGACAGCAGGCCTGCAGCCCCCCGCGCTACAAACACTTCATGCTCCTCGCACAACTGCCGCCTGGGTGCTGAACGGACAGTGACAGTTTTCCCTGCGTCTGCCTCCTGTGTGTCTGTGTTCAGCCCGCCGCAGCCTTGAGTACCTTCACTATCTAATCAATTCTACAATTATTGGCACCCTATCTATCTATCTATCTATCTATCTATCCAACTCTACAAGTATTAGTACCCTATCTATCTACCTATCTATTCAACTCTACAAGTATTGGCACCCTATCTCTCTACTCAACTCTACAATTATTGGCACCCTGTCTGTCTGTCTATCTATCTTTCTTTCTCAAAACTGCACATTACCTTCAGATTTCAAACTGATAACTATTTTAAACTTTCAGACTGGCTTTGTCAAGCCAACATCAAAGTTTGTCATGACAAACTTTACCTATCTAGTTATTACGTTGTCTTGACAAAGCCAACATAATGTTCTGCTTCATAATCTTATTATTAGTGGTGCTTGCATAGCAAAGCATCACTATTGTTATCTCACATACTTATTATTATTATTATTATTATTATTATTACTATTGTTACTTCCAGACAAAACTTTGGCGCGTAACTCATCCCACACCGTTTGTGCTACAGACATGAATGAGATCGACAGGCTTATTGAGGAGAGGTGTGCAATGTTCGAACCGTGGACAAAAAAAAAAAAATCACATGTTTTTGGCCTATAGAGTGTTATAGCTTGGATGTTGTTCGGCTGACATGCTTGTCTTGGGGAGATAAACATCTTAGGGAATAGACCTGGCATATACACATCGTGTTTAGGAATTTTCACTGGAAATGTCCGGAAATTGGCGTTATTCCAGCCCCATAGACAATAATGGGAAATTCTGGACCCCCCTTAACTCCACACACATTCAGAAATCAGTAGCAGGACCCAACTGGCCATAAACTGAGTCTAATCACAAAACTACTACAGCCATGTCATACATCAAAACGATCGGCTCAATGAGCAAAATTGCAATATGGCTATTCTAGTGATGTCATGTGCATGTTAAAGCCCATATTAAGTGGAATCACAAAACTACCGCAACATAGACATGTCACATATCAAAACGCTCGGCTCAATTGTGTTATGGGTATTCGGACTGCCATAAAGCCTATTATATTAAAAACTCAAGTGAAATACAATCATTACAGTTACCGATATAGGTCAAACCAGTTATGCTTCAACATAGGTCAAATTAGTTATGCTTCAACAAACACGTCCCCCTAATGCCCGGCATGTGCAGCTGCATGTCAGTGTCGAATTTTGCACGGGCAAGAACCACTCACATTTTCTTCAGCAAATGTAAATTCTAGTTGTCATTCATCTTCTGATTCCCAAAATTTTAAACCACTACTCCTCTCAGAGCTTTCAAGCTACATGCACCAAACTCGCCACAGACCTTCTGCCTGTTCTGTGTTCTATGCCTTTTTTAACTGATTGGAATTACAGTTTTCCCATTACGAAAGCTCAAATTGGGCAAAATTACCATTGACTTGCATTGCAAATTTCTGACTATTATACAGTGCCTTGCAAAAGTATTCTTACCCACTGAACTTTTCCACATTTTGTCACGTTACAACCACAAACAAAAATGTATTTTTTTGGGATTTTATGTGATAGAC
>CM040463.1:22904629-22931348 GCA_022758105.1 Pangasianodon gigas | reverse complement strand
TTGTACTTAAAATGGCTAAAATTACCTACAGGTGTATCACATCAGGTGCAAATTATTAGAACATCGTTACAGAGCATTTTGAAGGAGGCTTGCCTTATTTAAACCTCAGACATTTAGTTTGGTTTGCTCTTAATTGTTGAAGTGAGAGGTATCACCATGGTGAGATCCAAAGAGCTCTCTGAGGCCTTCAGAAAGAAGAGTGTTGATGCTTATGAGTCTGGTAAGGGATATAAAAAGATCTTAAAAGAATTTGTAATCAGCCATTCCACTGTCCAGAAAATCATTTACAAGTGGAAAACATTTAAAACAACTGCCAACATGACCAGGTCAGGCCGTCCAAGCAAATTCACCCCAAGAGCAGACCGCAAGATGCTCAAAGAAGTCTCCAAAAACCCTAAAATATCATCACGGGACCTGCAGCAAGCTCTTGCTACAGTTGATGTCAAAGTGCATGAATCTACAATCAGAAAGAGAATGCACAACTTTAATTATCATGGGAGGTGTGCAAGGAGGAAACCTTTGCTGTCTCAGAAAAACATGAGGGCAAGACTGAAGTTTGCCAAAGAACACATAGACAAAGGCCAAGACTTCTGGAATAATGTGCTTTGGACAGATGAGTCTAAAATTGAATTATTTGGACACCATAACAGAGGGCACGTTTGACGTAAACCAAATACAGAATTTCAGCAAAAGAACTTCATACCAACTATGAAACATGGAGGTGGAAGCGTTATGATTTGGGGATGCTTTGCTGCAGCAGGACCTGGCCAGCTCACCATCATAGAATCCACTATGAATTCTACATTGTATCAGAAGGTGCTTGAGGAACATGTGAGACCATCTGTCAAAAAATTGAAGCTGAAGTGGAACTGGACCTTGCAACCTGACAATGACCCAAAACATACCAGTAAATCCACCAAGGACTGGCTGAAAAGTAAAAAATGAGAGTTCTGGAATGGCCAAATCAAAGCCCAGATCTAAATCTTATTGAGATCCTGTGGGGTGATTTGAAACGGACTGTGCATGCAAGAAACCCCTCAAACATCACACAGCTGAAAGAATTCTGCATTGAGGAGTAGGGGAAACTTTCTTCCAGTCGATGTCAGAAACTGGTAGATGGCAACAAGAAACGTCTCATTGAGGTTATTTTATCCAAAGGGGGAAACACTAGCTATTAGGGCATAGGGTGTCCTAACTTTTTCCTCAGTTGAAATACTCATTTTTGTTGATTTCTTTTGTTTAATAAGTGAAAACAAAGTGATTTTAGTGGTTTACATGCAATTACACCACTTTCAACTACAGGTACAAATTAAAACAAGATCAGAAATTGACATGTTGATCATCTCCAAAACAGCAGGTCTTGTGGGGTGTTCCCGGTATGCAGTGGTTAGTACCTACCAAAAGTTGTCCAAGGAACGACAACCGGTGAACCGGCAGCAGGCTCATGGGTGCCCAAGGCTCGCTGATGCACATGAGGAGCAAAGGCTAGCTTGTCTGGTCCAATCCCACAGAAGAGCTGTTCTGTAGAACAAATTGCTGCAAAAGTTAATGCTGGCTATGATAGAAAGGTGTCAGAACACACAGTGCACTGCAGCTTGCTGCATAGCCTCAGACCGGTCAGAGTGCCCATGCTGACCCCTGTCCACTGCCAAAAGCACCTACAATGGGCATGTGAGCATCAGAACTGGACCATGGAGCATTGGAAGAAGGTGGCCTGGTCTGATGATGATCCCCCTCGCAAGCTCCACAACATCTTTTTTTTAACTATTCAACCCACCGGCTCCTCCTGCTCCATCCTCCCTGACTGCTGAAGACTTTGCCACTTTTTATGATGAGAAGATTGAAAAAATCTGCCAGACATTCACTTCTACCACTACTCCTACACTACAAAATGAGGATTCTCCTTCTCATTTGCTGGCACAGTTATCTAAACTAGCAACAGAAGAGATCCTGCAAATCATCTTATCCTGCAAT
The DNA here is from genome assembly GCA_022758105.1 of Pangasianodon gigas. Classification (NCBI taxonomy): domain Eukaryota; kingdom Metazoa; phylum Chordata; class Actinopteri; order Siluriformes; family Pangasiidae; genus Pangasianodon; species Pangasianodon gigas. The sequence continues at coordinate 22,929,374 of CM040463.1, read as the reverse complement.
CCTACCACCTGCCCATTGGATCCAATCCCTTCCACAATGCTCCAGACCATCTCTCAAGACCTCCTCCCCTTCATCACCACTATCATCAATGACTACATAACATCTGGTCATGTACCAACCTCATTCAAGAGGGCAAGGGTTATTCCCATCCTGAAGAAACCCACTCTGGATCCCTCTGACATCAGCAACTACCGACCGGTATCACTTCTCTCTTTTCTTTCTAAAACCCTTGAACGAACCGTCTACAATCAACTGTCTTGCTATCTCTCACAGAACAACCTCCAAGATCCCAATCAGTCTGGCTTCAAACTGACACACTCCACAGAGACTGCCCTTTTGGCCGTCACTGAGAAGCTACATGCCGCTAGATCAGCCAAACTGTCTTCAGTCCTCATCCTCCTTGACCTTTCAGCAGCGTTTGACACAGTGAACCACAAGGCTCTGTTGTTCACCCTCATGAGCCTAGGAATTCGTGGGGCAGCATGGCAATGGTTTGCTTCCTACCTGGAAGGTCGGTCATACCAGGTGACATGGAGGGGATCCACATCTGCTCCCCGCAGACTCTCCACTGGTGTCCCACAAGGCTCAGTACTAGGCCCTCTCCTGTTCTCCCTCTATACGCAATCTCTTGGTGCGGTCACATGGGTTTTCATACCACTGCTCTGCGATGACACTCAACTCATCCTCTCCTACCCTCCCTCAGACACTCATGTTTCTGCTCAGATATCAGCATGTCTAGCAGACATCTCATCATGGATGACAGCTCAACAGCTGAAAGTTAATCCCACCAAAACTGAACTGCTGTTCATCCCAGGTGATTCATCCCCGTCTCAGGATCTTGCAATCTCCCTAGACAATTCTCTGATCTCGCCTTCGGTTACTGCACGCAACCTTGGGGTAACCATGGACAATCAACTGTCCTTTTCTTCTCACATTGCTAATCTGACACACTCATGTCGGTTTCTCCTTTATAACATCAGAAGAATTCATCCATTTCTTTCCACACAGGCCACACAGGTGCTTGTTCCAAATCGCTTGTACCACGATTGGTTTTCAACCTTCCTAAATTTTCCCACACCACCCCATTGCTGCGCTCCCTCCACTGGCTTTCTATAGCTGCCCGCATCAGATTTAAAACACTGATGCTTGCCTACAAAGCCAAAAACGGACCAACACCCACTTCTCAAAGCACTTATCACACCTCGCACGGCACCACACTCCCTCCGATCCTCTAGCACTGCTCGACTGGTCCCACCATCTCTCAGGGTACAAGGAAGGCATGCATCGAGACTCTTCTCTGTTCTGGCACCAAGGTGGTGGAATGAACTTCCCCTAGATCTCCGAACAGCTGAGTCACTGGCAGTCTTCAAAGGACATCTAAAGACTTACCTCTTCCTAAAGTACTTAAGTTAGCACTTACAAAACAAACAAAAAAAAAATTAAAAATTGTCTGAGCGCTTGTCTATTACCTCCCCAACAGAGTTTTGGACTGAAGGTATTCCTAGTTTGTGACCTAGTGAGCCAGTATCAGAATGTATTTTTGATAGACTTCAAAGCACTTTCGTAAGTTGCTCTTGATAAGGGCGTCTACCAAATGCCATAAATGTAAATGATGAATCACGTTTTCTTTTACATCATGTGGACGGCCGGGTGCGTGTGCGTCACTTACCTGGGGAAGAGATGGCACCAGGATGCAGGCAGTGTGATGCTCTGGGCATGTTCTGCTGGGAAACCTTGGGTCCTGGCATTCTTGTGGATGTTACTTTGACATGTACCACCTACCTAAACATTGTGGCAGACCAAGTACACCCCTTCATGGCAACAGTATTCCTAATAGCAGTGGCCTCTTTCAGCAGGATAATGCACCCTGCCACATTGCCAAAATTTTCAGGAATAGTTTCAAAAACATGACAAAGAGTGCAAGGTGTTGACTTGGCCTCCAGGTTCCCCAGATCTCAATCCAATGGAGCATCTGTGGGATGTGCTGGACAAACAAGTCTGCTCCATCGACACCCCACCTCACAAATTACAGACTTCAGGTATCTGCTGCTAATGTCTTGGTGCCAGATACCACAGCACACCTTCAGAGGTCTTGTGGAGTCCATGCCTCCATGGGTTAGAGCTGTTTTGGCGGCACAAGGGGGAACTACACAATATTAGGCAGGTGGTTTTAATGTTACGCCTGATCGGTGTATACTGTATATATAAATGCATATAAAATGGCCATAATCACACGGTTCATTCGATACATTCAATGATACATTTGTACCGACACATTTCATTTGATACATTCAACAATCAGTGTATTAAACATTTAATCAAGCCCAACGATCACTCAAAAAATAACTTGTTCTTAATCAGGAGAGGCTACAGAGGTTTTACAAAAGCAAAGTGGTTTTCCATGACTAAATACATTAGCATACTAGTGTTACTACATTCTATGTTCAGCAGCAAGCAGGAGCATGAAGATTCCCCCAAAACTTTAAGGTCCAGTGTGTGGAAGCACTTCCCAGTAAGTTACCTTCTGGTAAGTTACAATGCTGACAGACTTTTATAATTACACCAGGTGCAATTTGCACATTTGAACTTTTTCTTTTTGCAGAATTTATATCTAGAACTTACTTATATGCAACCTTTACACACACACACACACACACACACACACACACAGTCATGGGAAAAAGAAAGTACACCCTCCTTCAATCCTATGTTTTTTATTTATCATGGCCTAAATAACAATTGTCTGGTCCTCAACAACTTCTATAAACAAACAGTAAACTCAGGCAACAACAAAAAACACAAAAGATTTCAATATGGTGTCATTTTTTTCCAAAAAGTAAACCAACATTCAGAAACCATGTGGGGTAAAAATAAGTACACCCTTCCTATTTCCACAATCATTAAGAGAGTAATTAGCAGCCAGGTGTTACTAACTAAATGCACAAGATTAGTTAAGCAATAAGAAGTGTAACTACCTCTATAAAAGCAGAACTTTTGGCAGTTTGGCATTCTGGAGCACTCAGGTGTGTATCTATATCATGCTAAGAAGAAAGGACAATAGCCTTGAAGCTTCATGAAGCTCCAGACACACCATTGTTATGCTGATGTTTTCAGAGGCAGTTTGAAACTCTGGAGTGAGTGAGGCAACAAAGGATAGGCATTTTTACGCACTACGCACTTCAGCACTCAGTGGCCCCACTCTGAGATTTAACATCGTCTACCGCTAATAACTCTGAAAGTTCACTCATACTCATTCACTCAGCCCTGGGTTTTGCCTGAGGAGATTGTATGTTGTTGTTAAAAAGGATAAACCAACATGAAGATCAGAGAACTGTCTATGGGAGAAATGCAAGCCATTTTGATGCTGTAAAAAGAGGCAAAATCGATCAGAACCATTGCACAAGCATTGGGCATAGCGTAAACAATAATTTAGAATGTCCTGAAGAAGACAGAAACCACTGGTGTACTAACAACCAGACACAGAACAGGTTGACAAAGGAAAAGTACAGCAGTTGAGAGGACAGAAACACAGAAGAGCTGTGAAGAAAAACCAAAAACCAAAACAACAGTCACTGACATTGCCAACAACCTCCACAGGGCAGGGGTGAAGGTATCAGAATCCACAGTTCGAAGAAGACTTCCAGAGCAGAAATATAGAGGCCATACCACAAGATCCAATATATATATGTATATATATACATACACACACACAGATGAGAGGTTCTGGAACCAAGATTAACCTCTACCAAAGTGATGGAAAGTCCAAAGTGTGGAGAAAGAAAGGAACTGCTCATACGTCAAGCACGGTGGAGATAGTGTCATGGCATGGCTGCTTCTGGAAAGGGCTCACCAATCTTTATTGATGATATAACTCATGATGGTAGCAGCAGAATGAAATCGGAAGTCTACAGAAACATTCTGTCTGCCAATTTACAGATAAATGCATCCAATCTAATTGGGAGGAACTTCAACATGCAGCAAAAGACCCAAAACACACTGCCAACACAACAAAGGGGAAAAAATGGAAGGTTTTAGACTGGCCAAGTCAATCACCAGACCTTAACCCAATTGAGCATGCACTTCACCTCCTGAAGAGGGGAATAAAGGGAGAAACCCCCTACAAACAGCAACTGAAAGAAGCCGTGGTACAAGCCTGGAAAAGCATCACAAATCAAGAACAGTTTGGTGAAGTCAGTAGGTCGCCGGCTTGATGCAGTTATTGCAAGCAAGGGATATGCAACCAAATATTAAATGTTATTTACTTTAAGACTCTCTGTTCCAACACTTTTGCCCCATGATTAGCTGTTTAGATAATTGCATTAAAGTGCAGGTGCAAAGGTGGTCCTATTAAAGTGGCCAATGAGTGTATTATGAAAGCATTCTGAGACACAGAGTGATTCTAGGGTTTCACCACTTTTCTTTCACAGCTGAAACATCCTTTTTCTCTGGAAAATTTGCATTAATGTTTACTACATCCACTATCTGTATTGAAGTACACTGCAGTTAGACTCCTGGATACTTTTTCAGATTTACATTTTTCAACTGTGAATATACCATCATGACTACCATCAGCTAATCAGGCGACCTTTACGTATCCTCGTTGGCTGCGATGGTTACAACAGAGTTGGCAGTGATTGAGTGTTCAAGCAGTAAATAACAAAAAAAAATAAAAATAAAAAAATAAAAAAAGGACTGCTGGCTTGCAAAAATTAAGAATACCAGTGATGGTAAAACTGCTGAACTGACTGACAAAAAACAAGAAGAATCCCTGACTGAGCCTGTATGTCTTCACCCCACTGATGGCAATGAACCCTCCACGTCATCAGGGCTTTGGACACAGAAGAGGATAGCTGCAAAAACCAAAGGTCTATGTGCATGTGCAAAACAATGGAAGTATGATGAACAGTACATAAAATATGGATTCAGGTGCATCACACTAAATAACAAACCACGTCCACAGTGTGTTCTGAGGTGTTTGCAAATAACAGTTTGAAACCCGTGAAACTGATAAGACACTTGCAAACCAAACACCTGACGTTCAAAGATAAGCCAGTTGATTTTTTTCACCATAAAGAATCAGGCTTAACAAACCAAAAACAAACGATGACCGGAAAAACACAGTGACAGTTAAAGCACTTATTGCTTCATATGAGGTGGTGTATTTAGTTGCCAAAGCTAAAATAAAATGCCTCGCATCATTGCAGAGATCCTCATTCATCCAGCAGCAATGGCCATCTGTAGAACTATGTTTGGGGATAAGTTTGCCAGTGACATTGAACAAATTTCGCTATCAGATAACACCATGAGCCACCGTATCACTGATATGACAACCAACGTCAAACTTACCGAGAGAATAAGGGTCGGGAATTTTTTTCATTGCAATTAGGTGAGTCGACAGAGATGTCAATCTCCTCCCAACTACTTGTATTTGTCCACTACTGCTATGAGAGAAAATTGCTTGAGGATCTGTTATTTTGCTCAGCACTGGAAAAAACATGCACAGCAAGACATTTTTGATAAACTCAATGGCAAACTGAATGAACTGGGTCTGTCTTGGGACAATTGTGTCGGTGTTTGCACAAATGGAGCAGGAGCCACGGTAGGGAAAAAATAATGGACTTGTGGCATTGGCTCATGATGTAGCTCCACATGTCTGTTTCACGCACTGTATGATTCACAGGGAGGCTCCTGCAGCAAAAACTCTTCCTCCAGAGTTGAACGCAGTGCTACAGACAGCAACACAAATTGTGAATTTTATCAAGACGCGTTCCATAAAATCAAAAATGTTTTCCCTGTTGTGCAAAGAAATGGGGTCAAAATACGAACCCTTACTCTTGCACACCGAGGTAAGATGGCTCTCCGGAACTAATAATTTTTCTGTTTTCTTCCATTGCTAATTATTTGACTGACCAAAAGTGGCTCACAAATCTAGGATAACTGTCTGACATTTACATCTGATAACTGTCTGACATACGGCTGGGCTCGTAACCCATTCATCAAAAGCACAGGGAGTCACCTGTTATCAGATCAACAGGATGCCCTGTTGGACCTTTCAACTGACTGCTCTTTGAAGGCACTGTTTGACACAACCACACTGTCAGAATTCTGGCTGTCAGTAGAGACAGAGTATACTGAACTTGCAAGACCTGTAATTGATGTACTTTGCCTTTCACCTCAACTTGGCTCTGCGAATCCACATTTTCTATTCTTGCTTACATCAAAAGTAAGTACCGCTCACGCTTATTGACAGTGGAAGATGATTTACGGTTAGCTGTATCGGGTATTGAACCACGGATTGACATGATGTGTTCTCAGAAACAGGCTCAACCGTCACACTGAATACTCTTTATATATTTTATTTAGTGTCAATATATGTTATGCGCACTATATGCATACTACGTCAAGGGTGTTATCACGCATTACTTTGGATATTATGGGAGTGGGAGGCGCGACTGAAATTAAACAAACCGGGGGGGGCGCTGTCCTAAAAGGTTGAAAACCCCTGCTCTGAAGCATTAACACTGTGGGCATTTTGATGACGGCAAACGGCTTGGCCCACTGAGTATTTAAAACTAGGTTAAATAAACCGACTTATGTACAACATGGCTTGCAAGAACACGATATTCAAAAGAGAGGTGCTCTTTTGATTCAAATCGCCAACTGCTTTCTGCCGATACAGGCGTTCGCCATCCCGAGAGGGATGCAAAATTCGGCACAGCACCTACTTCAGAGAGTTGCCCCTCGATGTCCACTGTTTCCTACGTACTATTCTACTTATTCTCAGAAACTAACTTAATTTGCATTTGTAGCTAATCATGACAGCATTCCAAGACACAAAGAGTGATGCTAGGCGATAGCTAAGGACACCGCTCGCTACTTTACACTTAACTGTTACATAAATGCTTTCCTTTTCCATTGTTTGTGACACTAATTTCAGCTTAATATTATTCATATTCATTATTAATTTGAGTCACAGTATTGGTAATAAAACTCGTGTCCATGGGCTCTATTGGTAGTTGCCATACAAGTGAGGCACCTGCTTTTGGTGGTTCTGTTGTTTTACTTGCACGGCTGCTCAGACGTTCATACAAGTTACTAGCGTAGTTAGCTAACGTTTCAATAAAAGCAAGATACAGATACTTGGTGTTTGTATTAAGGACCATTTGTAGACAGCATTTGCACTGGTGCCGCAAGCGAGCTTAAATGTATACGTTACTTTATGTCACGGTAGCGGTCAAAATAGCTAGCAAAAGGCCGAGAAAGCCCTGTCTGGCCAAAAGAGTATCTATTCCTTTATGTTTTATCGTGTTCTTATGTTAAATAACCATAAAACAATGCTTACCTCACTTACAATGCTTATAGCAATGATGTGCCGTGTGATTTGGGCGGAAACAGGAACTGAGGCCACAGCTGAGGAGACGGAGACAGGAAGAACGTGCTACTACGTGATGAACAGTCGCTCCTTTGGCCGTTAATGAGACTCCGGCTTCCACGGCTCGGCACTGCGCATTCGTGGGATAAATCTACAATAATTTATGTTTCATTCAAAAGACATAGTTCGAGGTCGCCTGTCTTATACCGTTGTGTTTACCCAATACGCGCCCCCTGCCCGATTCAATTGCGCGCATGCGCACACATTTGATTACACATTACGACTCTACCCGATCTGTACCGCGCATGTGTGTAATTTTACGACGTTACAGCACATTTTGTGGCATTTCAAAATAAACTTTAGTTGTTTGAATGTTGTAACTCTTGGGAGCACAGGATGAAAAATTTATGCTTTTTTTTTTTTTTTTTTTTTTTTTTTTTTTCAAACATTACAAAAATATATATTGCAGCAAAAGAATGCGAGGTGAAACACGCCGGGTGTCTGAGCGGTTTGGAGCTCCATGTAATTCCATCACCAAAGTTTAAAAAAAATTACACTATTTTTAACTACTGTTAAAAGGCTTGGTGTAAATACATAACGTATATGCGCTTGTTTGTTATGACTGAGGATGAGACGAGGTCTGGTGCGCCGTAGTACCGGCAAACGCCACGGTGTAAGAGGCACCAGAGACGGGGCTGTTGCTGACTACTACAAAGGATGCAACAGATAATGGGTACATTCTCAACATTTATTATGCAAGGTGCAGAGGAATAAATACTTGATTATTACAAATAAATATTCCTGCAGGGCATTACCCAGTTTTACAGCTGAGATCAATCTAACATCACACAGTACATTAAAATAACTACACGGTGTATTAAAATAACAGAATAACATTTAAAATGTAACCATATCTGTTTATATCACTGTCCTCTCATAGACCCATAGCATCTCAAGAAGGATAACAGAGCTAATAAGTTTTCTCATATGATCTACATAGTTCGCTTTCCAGCCCAAATATCCAATATGCAAAACGTAGTTTTCTTACAGGTTTAGTTGTGTTGTACCTAGACATAGTCATGGACAAGGGGTAACCCATGCAAATCCCAGAATGGCCCAAAGTGGGTTGTCTGTGGGCAGCCCATACTTTTCCATGTCCACTCGAATCCCATGCATGACCTTTGTGGGCTGGCTCGCATTGGGCCTATACCTATTTTACTCATATTGGCCCAAAGCAGGTTGTCTGTGTGCAGCCCACACGAATCCCATTTGGGACCACTTCACGCTAGCCTTCATTGGGCAAATACCTATTTTACCCACACTGCGCCAACATGGGTTTTCTGTGGGCAAACCAACATTTGGCATGCCCACACAAATCCCATGTGAGACCACTGCAGGCTAGCCTTCATTGGGACAATACCTTTTTTACCCACATTAGCCCAGCATGGGTTTTCTGTGGGCAGCCCACACTTTGGCATGAGCACACGAATCCCATGTGGGACTACTGCAGGTTGGGTTCATTGGGCCAATACCTATTTCACTGACATTGGCTCAATGCAGGTTTTCTGTGAGCAGCCCACACTTTCTTCTTATAGGCTTCACTCAAGGCAGAAGAATATGCAGTCTCTCACAAAAAAGAGACTGCCCTTTCTTCCCTGTGTGTGTGTGTGCTTGTTCTGGTGACGCGGAACAGGAGAAGCCAAAGCGGAGAATATTTAAGTTGCAGTTTTTTTGGTTTTGAATTTGGTCATTATGAAAATAAAAGGCCGAAGGCTAAAAGTGTATCTGGGTCTCCTGTATTCTCCTTGCACCCTCATGACCTGTTACAGTAATTTAATTATTAGCATTAATATAAACAACTTTTACTTATGTAAGGAATTGTAGACCGTTGTCACCTCAAGTAAAGAACCAGTTAGCTTGCCAGCAGATAGCCTAAATTTAAACAATTATTAAAACTACTTTAGTACAGTTATTGTGTGTAGAACATACAGTGGATATAAAAAGTCTACACACCTCTGTTAAAATGGCAGGTTTTTGTGATATAAAAAAATGAAGCTAAGTTAAACAATGTCAGAACTTTGTTCACCTTTATTGTGAAATTACAATATATAAAACTCAAGTAACAAACAACAAGAAATAACAAAAACCTTCCAATACCCAGCTTGCACAAGTGTGCACCCCTTTTATAATTGGGAATGTGGCAGTGTTCAGAATCACCTAATCACATTCAAACCTATAGGATTTTCCTGACATCTTCTTAATAACATCTAACTGGAAAAGCCATGGGCCGCAAAGAGCTTACAAAGCAGGTACGGGATGTCATTGTTGAAAAAATATCAGGAGAGGGTTAAAAAAAATTTCATGGAACACTGTAAAGACAATAATCAACAAGTGGAGAAAATACGGCACAACAGTGATATTACTAAGAACAGGATGTCCTTCTAAAATTGATGAGAAGACCAGGAGAAAACTAGTCAGGGAGGCTGCAAAGAGGCCTACAGCAACATTAAAAGAACTGCAGCAATTTCTGACAAGTACTGGTTGCTCCCATAATGTGACAGCAATCTCCTCAATTCTTCATATGTCTAGGCTACTGGGTACCCGTAGAAAAAATAAATAAAGCCTTTTTAATTTAAAAAAAACAACAAAAAAACATCCAAGCCCAGCTAAAGTTGGCAAAAAATACATCCAGTCTCTCAAAACCATGTGGAATAATGTGTTATGGTCTGAAGAGACCAAAGTTTAACTTTCTGGCCATAATACCAAAAGATATGTTTGGCGCAAAAAAAAAGAAACAGCATGTCACCAAGAGAACACCATCCCCACAGTGAAGCATGGAGGTGGCAGCATCATGCTTTGGGGCTGCTTTTCTTCAGCTGGAACTGGGGATTTAATCAGGATGGAGGGAATAGTAAATAGCTCCAAGTACCAGTCCATTCTGGCGCAAAACCTTAAGGCTTCTGCTAAAACACTTAAGACAAAGTATTTCACCTTTCAGCATGCACAACATCCCGAAGCACACGTCCAAATCAACAAAGGAATGGCTTCACCAAAACAAGATCACAGTTTTGGAATGGCCAACCAGAGTCCGGATCCAAATCCAATCGAAAATCTGTGGGGTGAAGAGGGCTGTGCACAGGAGATGCCCAGCCAGTTTGACAGAGTTAGAATGCTTTTGCAAGGAAGAATGGCAAAATATTGCTAAGTCAAGAGTGCAAACTTATTGGCTCCAACCCAAAAAGATTAAATACCGAGATAAAATCTAAAGGTGCCTCAACTAAGTATTAGTTTAGGGGTGTGCACACTTATGCAAACAGGTTATTGTACATATTTTATTTTTCATTTTTTCCCCTAAATTTATTCTTTTTTTTTTCACTCTAATTTACAGGTGGCAATTTCACAATAAAGGTAGAAAACTGCTTATGTGATTTATCTTGGTTTCATTTTTTCTTTACATCACAAAAACCTGCCATTTTAACAGGGGCATATAGACATTTTATCCACTGTATCAATTATGAATAAGTAATGTTCATAGTTTAAAACTGTCCTAATATTAAGTGGACTGTAATCAGAATTGCCTGAGGGAGAGCACTGTGCTAAATTATTATACCGACTTGCCAGTAACAGCTGTGGCACGAGCACCTCTTCTGTAATTTTATCACAGCTCATCTCAAAATAAAAAAGTTGCGCACCCAGGCACAATTGTGTACCGTTTTCTAGCGTTCTAATAGGCAATACACAGACATCTAAAACTGTGTCAAACAGACATTATAAAACTCCAGTCATATAACTACTGTCTATTAATAGCCTTAGTGAATCAGTGAGAAGAGTCTGTCGGGCATGTAATATAATATGCCCATGAACAGCCCCAATGGCAACAGCTTAACCCTTATCCCTTACGGTCTCATACACCTACAATCTTAAAATGACAAAGCAATCAAGCATTTAACAACTAAAAAACTGCTTAAAGTAGCATGTTCCTACCTTGATTTTTTTTTTGCACCAGTCCATCCTAACTATTTGATTTTAACAGTATGTGATCTATCCTGTAAAATGTAAGGAACTATCACTAATCTGTAATTCAGATAATCTGTGTTCATACCCTTTCATTTTTATTTTGTACTGTTGCAGCCCTGCTGAGATTTGGCTCTGGCCTACTGGAGATAGATATTGAAATGCTGGGTAGGTGGAGAATGAAGAGACTTTGGAACTAAGTACATTTATCACCACATATATTACAGTACACACAATCCATACACAGAAGAAACCTTGTAAAACAGTTTTAACAGGTGGAGTTTTGAAGAGAACCAATGTATCAGGTGGCCCCCCTAGGAAGAGAACTAGACGGTACCAAATTAAAGAACATAAGATATGTTTCTCCATCCTACTCTGTATTTTACCCTCTAACCTAACTGCCAAGATAACACTAGCTACTACTTTATCTTAAGCTTCAACAAAAATACGAGGGATGGTGCCCGCCCACTTACGTAGTGTGTCTAGACAGAGAAGTTCCTACATGAGGATTATGTACGTGCAAGCCCCTACTGACCTGTTCGTCCTCCCTATGGTTGCACCACGTGATATGACAGCAATGTGTAGCAGTGGAACTAACAACAATACAATGCTAACATAACAGACATTAACATGACTAGCCAAGCAGAACAAATAGCAGAAAACAGTTAGCCAAAAGCAAAGTACAGAAACTTAGCAGAGAAGTGTAGTAAAGCACACAAATGCAAGCACTGAGAAATCGAAAGTAAAACACTAAAGTGAGAATCTGTGTGTGTGTGTGTGTGTGTGAGAGAGAGAGATACAGAGAGAGGGAGAGAGAGCTGAAGGGCTGGCAGAAAGACTTATAGGTCTGTTTTCATTAACTGTCAAATTTGGCAGGTGACAGGTGGTCATGATTATTTATGGCAACAGGTGTTGGGTGATGTCACATGCCACATGTCATCATCAATCAAATTAATGTTGACAGATTTGAAAGATGTAGGGTTCATATGTCATTATCAGAGTAATGTTGACAGTTGCTAGAGTAAACAATTAATAAGATGTAGTGTACCGGAAATCCTATAAGTATTGTATTTAAGAGTCGTTAATCATTAATCAAAGTTTGAGACAAAGAATGTAGATTTTACAAGTACTTTCTCACACGTGCATGTGCACACAAACAGACACTCGTACTTATTTAAGATCAAATGTCATTGGGATGTAATGCAGTACATCTCCAGTATGGAGGGTGTACCCTGTTCAACAGTTGTCCTGCCACAGATAAAATTAGACACGTACTTTTAAAAAAACATGCATAACTATTCAACTTTGGGGTAGGAAAGATCCAGGGTGGGCCTTAAGACACACACATACATACTTTACTGCATACAGACGCTGTTACATATGTTTCAATAATCCTATTTTTTGCCATCTTTTATCATATTTAACAGGTGTTGTTCATCAAAGTTTCAAACAAAGGATCATTCCAATTTTACAAATTGAAAACACTCTGATTCTGTCTTTCCCACACTCACACTGACACTCATCTCACTTAAGGTCAAAGGTCATTGGGATGTAATGCTGCACATCTCCAGTTTGGAGGTTGTATCCTGTTCAACAGTTGTCCTGCTATGAATACAATTAGACACATGCAAGAAAATAAATAAATTAAAATAAATTAAAAAAACACATGCAAGCACATTATTTTCTCTGACCAATCAGAATAAAGAAGTATGTACAGTACATATCCTAAAATGTTTTCCTTTCAAATACTTTACCTGTTTGGATGTAGGATACCACTGCCGCTTTGAGTGCTCAACTATGGCTGCTTGTCCAAATGCACCAAAAAAGTCGAAGTCTACTTTGCAAAGATTTGAGAACATTTTAGAGCATGATAAAATACAATATTGGCTAATGGTTGCATAGCTGGATTTTCTTTCAGTGAGAAAAAGGGGGCCGTTGTGCTTTTCACCATGTCGGTACTGGGGTCTACCCACTGGGGCAGTTCTACTGAGTCCGTAATGTTTGACTGGTGGGACTTGGGAAAGTTCCGTTAATGGTGTAAGTTCTTTGATTACATTATTAGGATGGATTTCTTTTCCCCAGACCCCTACAGGCATAAATAGAGAAGAAGCACAGCTCAGCATCACATAGATTGCAGCAGATTGCAGCAGCAAATTTCTCCAAAAACGATTTTTCTGCAGATGGAGAGGAGGCAGGTTGAATCGGCTGGTGATGCATGATGATTCTCTGTGTCTTATCACCGCCAGTCTACTTATGTGTGTTTCTCTATGCTTGCAGTAACTGCTGTAACCAGAGACAGAGAGAGAGTGGCATAGCTGGCAGCACACACACACACACACACACGGAGGGTGAACTTTGAGCTTGTACAGGGTGGAAGCTGTGGGCTAGATACAGCCCTTTTCCTGTTGTTTTATATTTCTTGGTTGAGTTTTGAAAGTGTGCTGAAAGCACGGTGAACAAACATGAGCGCCTGGGTTTTCTGAAATTCTGCCTGCCTCCCAAATCTCCCTCCACACTCATACCTACCGGGTTCCACAGTGGTGCCAAAACCCTGGATTGAGGAGGACTCAGATGCTGCAATGCAAGCCTCCCCACTATGCAACATCATAAAGTCCCTCACCAGCCTCCACTAAACCCAACACCACATGTTTCTTGACCACCATGAGCAGCAGCCAAGAGCAGCCAGGCACTCCAGAAACTGCTGCAGCACCCACATATTTTACATTTGATGCTCACAAATTTGGCCTTCACCGAAGATCCAGAGGCCTTCATTGAGCTTTTCGAGCATGTGGCAGCTGCATGGGAATGGCCGGAGGACAAATGTGCTCTACGACTCCTCCTCTTGCTAAGGGGAAAGCCCAGCTTGCAGCCCAGACCACCGTTCATCAAAGCCTGATTTAATGTGGAGCATTGGGAAATGCACGATTGTTGAAAGTGAAGTGTGTGCACAGGGATGTTCAGTATCCACTGGTGCCGGTCATTATAAAATTTCAAGGACAAAAGCATAGAGAAGTTGGGGAAAATTGGCCAGGGTTTCAGGCATTAGTAAGAGAAATATTTGTTGATAGGTCCTGCAGGAGCGAGGCATGACGTGAATTGTGTGCAATATTGGCTGGGGAGGTGCCAGGGGCCGGTGATATCAGCTCCATGTCAGGGGGACATGTAGGGTGGGGAGGGCTCTGCCTCTACACAATTTGCAGGGATTCCCCTCGGGGATTCCCCCCTTGGAGTAGTCACACAATGAAACCCTGAGACATGCCTTTGACAAAGAGTAATTTATTGTCAGCAAATTCAGCCTAATATTGTGCTATCCCACCTGGACTTTTCAGTTATTAAGGATAGGTTATATTGAGTGACGCAGGACACTCAAACTAAGTTCCATTGCTGGGCATTTGGAGCAGGATAAAACACTAAACTGTCTCATGGCCCACTTCTATTGGCTGTGGCAATGTTCGCAGGTGGTGTGCGGCAAGTTTCACGAATGTCAGCTGGTGAAATCGCCAGCCACCCCAAAACCACCATTGCGCCCACTTCCATTAACCGAGGTCCCCTTCAAAAGGATTGAAAATGACCTTGTTGGGCCATGAGGGCATCGCTTTTGTTAGTTTTTTGGTGGTCTACGCAACAAGATACCTGGAAGCCGTGGCTCTTCGCAACATCTCAGCACGCAGTGTTGTGGAGGAATTCTTCTGTGTTATCTCCCGCATCAGGTTCCTGAAAGAGATCCTGGCTGACCAGGTCACTACATTTATGTCACGCACCCTTCATGAACTAATCAAACGCTTACAAATATGATTCATAAGTTCATTCATAATGATGATTGGAATTGGGATAAGTGGCTCGAACCCTTGTAGTTTGCAGTACAAGAAGTCCCACAAGCCTCCACGGGGTTCTTCTCAAGGCATCTTAGACATAATTAGGGAAAATTGGGAGGAGGGATCTTCTAACAGCAAAAACAAAATTCAGTACATTCTGGACCTGAGAGCAAAACTCCACACCTTAAATCACCTAAAACAGGAGAATTTGCGTAAGGCCAAGAACGACAGTCCCGACTGTACGACAGGGGTACTCGGCTATGGGAATTTGCACCGGGAGACAAGGTACTTGTTTTACCACTCACGTCGAGCTCTGAATTACTCTCAAGGTGGCAAGGACCATTTGAGGTCACATGGCGAGGCGGAAAAGTCATCTGTGAGGTCAGATGAATGGATCGAGATAATGCACTTCAAATATACCATCTCAAGCTCCTGAAACCATGGAGAGAGGTGGTTCCTGTGGCTCTGGTGATGGTAGGACCCAAGAGGGAGGAGCTGGGACCAAAGGTAAATCAAAAAGGTGTGGCCCAATTCACCCTGGTCCCCTGTGGAGACTACCTCTCACTGTGGCAGACAGCACAGGTTGCAAGGGGAATTCTCTGATATGTTTTCACCTCTACCCGGTTGCACAGACCTCATAGAGCACCACATCGAGACTCCTCCAGGTGTGGTGGTATGCAGCTGCCCCTACTGTTTACCAGAACACAAAAAAATATGGTTCAGGATGAACTCAAGGCTATGCTCGACATGGGAATAATTGAGGAGTCCCACAGTGATTGGAGCAGCCCGGTGGTCTTGCATGCCCTAAGCCTTGGTCCATTTTTTTGTGGACTTTAGAAAAGTCAATGGGGTGTCTAATCTTGATGCATGCCCAATGCCATGCATTGAT
Organism: Pangasianodon gigas; assembly: GCA_022758105.1. Taxonomy (NCBI): domain Eukaryota; kingdom Metazoa; phylum Chordata; class Actinopteri; order Siluriformes; family Pangasiidae; genus Pangasianodon; species Pangasianodon gigas. The sequence continues at coordinate 22,913,284 of CM040463.1, read as the reverse complement.
GAACTGCTTGATCGTATATGTGGCTCGCTTTTATTTGATGCAAGATTTAAACAAGTGGTATTGGCACATTCTCTTGACTCCAATATCTCAAGAGAAAATGTCCTTTTCCACTCTTCCAATTTATCACCCTTCCGTTTAGTTTGTTTGGAATGACGTTTCAACTTCTCATGGACAGAACTCTCCGCCCTCACAACACATATGCCACTACTTATTTAGATGATGTTATCATGGCATTTGCAATCATCAGTCATTATCTGAGAGCTGTCCTGAGATCCCTGAGATGGGTTGGACTCATAGCAAATCCAAAGAAGTGTGCAATTGGACAGGTGTAAGTACAGTATCTGGGCTTCCACTTGGGCCATGGGCAGGTGCGTCCCCAAATTGATAAGACAGCAGTGATTGCAGCCTGCCCAAGACCCAAGACCAAAAAGGGGGTGAGGCAGTTCTTGGGGCTGGCTGGCTGTTATCATAGGTTTGTGCCTAATTTTTTGGATGTGACCAGCCCACTGAATGACCTCACTAAAAAGGGAGCACCAGATTTGGTCCAGGGATGGAACTTTTCTCTCCCTTTAGTTCTGCCGACTATGTGTTGGTGGGCTGGGGGCCATTTGGTCCCATGTGGCAGATGGGGATGAGCGCCCCGTGCGGTACATCAGCTGGAAGCTCTTGGCAAGTTAGACTAGGCATAGCACAATCGAGAAGGAGTGTCTGGCCATCAAATGGGCGGTCCTCGCTCTCCTATACTACCTACTGGGGAGCCCCCTTACCCTCTGTTCTGATCATACTCCACCCCAATGGCTCCACCGCCTGAAGGATGCCAAAACACGGATCACTCATTGGTATCTGGCACTTCAGCCATTCAAATTCGAGGTGGTCCACAGGCCGGGGGCACAGATGGCGGTGGCAGATTACCTCTACTCTTTCTCTTGCTACGCTTTTAAGATTGAAGGCAGAAACACTGCCTTCTTCCCCCAGTGCTCCTCCCATACAACTTATAAATATGTTTACCAATGTATCAACTTGAAAGGTACCAATCATTGTCAAACAGTATGGCTTGTGAATTCAAGCCCTGGTTTTTGCAACCCGGTTGCTACCATGGATGACGTGATGGGAGAACTGCTGGACAAAATTCTTGCTCTAGATCTTTAAGACAACTGCCATGAAATGTGCGATTGTTCACCCGAGTCAGCTTCAGCACTTATGTTTGTTCGATCAATGATGTGTACTATCTGCACTTGAATGCTGGGAGGTGAGAAAACTGTTTATACCGTGGTTGAAATATACACTGGCCAAAGCTCTGAAATTATGCACTCTGTTTGGGCTACACCAATGTGTCACCCTTCTTTTTGGATTGTTTGAAGCCCTGGCCACATTTCCATGACTCATGGACAGAATCTTCGATCTTCATTCCACCTATGCCACTGCCTGACATTATTATTTATAGTAATGACTGGCACATTCAATGTCTGAGGGCTATCCTGAGATCCTTGAGACAGACGGAACTCAACAAACCCAAAGAAGTGTGCAATTAGGTGGAAGCATGGGATTTGGACTTCCACTTAAGTCATGGACAGGTGCATCCCCAAATTGATAAGACAGCAGCGATTGCAGCCTGCCCAAGACCCAAAACCAAAAATGAGGCAGTTTCAGGGGCTACTATGGCAGCTTTGTTCCTAATTATTTGGACGTCACTAGCCCTCTGACTGACCTCACTGAAAAGGGTATGCCAGGTCCAGTCCAGTGGACAGAGCTGTGCCAACGTGCTTTTACTGCAAGCTCTCAGTGCAACAGGTATACCACAATTGAGAAATGCCTGTCCATCAAGTGGGCAGACCTCATCCTCTGATATTATCTATACACTTTTTATATATTTTATATATTTGCTGTGTGCTTTTCAGTGTGAAAATGGTGATCAGAGAGAGTGGTGGTGCCAAATGGAGCAACTTTATCTGCTGAGCTGGTGTGTGTGTGCACATGTCAAAATAGCAGTTTCATTTTATGTCAAGTCTCCACATTGAGAGGTTTTTCCATGCTGAAAAGTGTGGCCAAAAGAAAAAAAAAATAAACAGTCAGGGTGTTACAGTAATCATATTGGCTACCCCTACTGAAAAATCCAGATACCAGCTGCCAAAACACAGGCTGAGCTGATAGTGTTATTTTCCAGATTCCTTATTGCTTGACTAAATAGCCCACGTCAGTGATGTTTCCATTATACATCATCAGCTGTTATGTTACAGACTCAATCACAAATATAATGAATGTGAATTAAGTCGATTATTTACTCTATCATCCCCCTGAAATGCTATGGGAGGAGAAACTACAAGTTGATAGATTGAGCACCCTTTGTCTAATCAATGTACAAGTTACACAAAAGAAGAGACGACAGAAGTGTTAGTTTTGTGATTTTTGGTTTGAATGAAAGAGTTACAAATTTTCCCTTTACAATGTCTGCTATTCAGAGGAAGCGCAGCATGAACACAGTCAAGTACTACGTGCTTGAAACCGGTTAAGTTCTGTAAGTGTAATTAATATTGGGGCAAATTATCAAAAAAATTATTATTATTATTATTATCATTATTATTATTATTATTATTATTATTAATGGGACCTCGGGATATAATGTATTGGTCAACCCTAATAGTTTAATTGTCAACCCATTGATTTTGATTTTAGCCCTTGTGTCACAACTGTTGTTTATCTGCGTGGGCTATATTAACTAGCTGTTTTCTTTCTTTTCTTCCATAGTGAGCCGAGCTGGAACGTTTTTTTTTTGTTGTTGTTGTTTTTTTCGTGTGTGTATGTGTGTGTGTGCGCGTGCGCGCGTGCAAGCAAGTGAGCCAGAGTGAGCTGCCAGAAAGCAGTCAAGCCTTTGTTATTTTTTCAGTTCTATTATTTTGATGGGTTTGGTATAAACCACAAGTGCTACCTGAGTCTGCTGAGTTTCTTCTGCTGATAATCTGCCAAAATCTGCCACACTGGTGCTGAAACCTGGGAGATCAGCGCAGGACGGAAGCAAGGTGGACATGGAGCCAACTCCCCCTGACGCAGATTGTCCAGTCACTGGCCCGGATGCAGGACCAGCAGCATCAGGCTCTTGTAGGTCTGCAGCAACAACAGCAGGAAATCCTCACAATAATTGTGGAGGACCAAACTGTGGACCGAGCCATGACCAATGACCATCCAGAGCCTGCTGGCCTCTTCCTTCTCCTTAACCACGAGCCCCTCTCTAAGCTCCTTCTCACTGGCCAGAATGACACCCCAGGATGATGCCAAGGGATACCTGGAGATGTTTGAGTGTACCACCTCAGCATGTGGCTGGCCTGAGGGGATAGTAGGGGCTACAAATTCAGGCCCTCTTGACTGGAGAAGCCCAGCTGGCAGCATGCAGTTTGCCACCTGAGAGCCGGCTGGATTACAGGGCTATGCAGACAGCCGTGCTCAAGCAGGTTGTGCTGATGACGGAGGCACATCACCAATGGTTCTGTGCGCAGCATCTATTCGACTCCTGCAAGCACTGGCTGCAACTGGACCCTGCACATCCAGAGAGGGTCATCGAGAGGGTGGTGCTGGAACAATTAATTGCCCAGCTGCCAGCTGGAACATCGGAGTCGGTCCAGTGCCACCAACCAAACTCCCTGGCCAAGGCCATCCAGCTGGGGGGATCACATGTCCATGTGCGCAGGTTCAGGAACCCAGTGTGCCATAAGGCTTGCAACCAAAGTGCCACCCACTCCAGCACCATGGTGTAAGAGACTGCCACCAGCTGCAACTGTTCCAACTTCAGCAGCCCCCCTCTCCTGGATGGGCCGTTCCTTCACAGACACCGGTAGGGGGTATTGGGAGGAGAAGTGACGAGTCGGGGTTGATAGCACAGCACACAGGCAGAGTGTGTGCCTCTGTGGTTAGAGTGGTGCCTGGGCAGGTTTGTTGGGGCTGCAGAGATCTGGGACATTTCCAAGTGGAGTGTCTGGGGATTGATGTTGGGCAGATGCTCCGGATCTCTGTGGTCCCATAGCCCTCCCCTGATCTGTAGTACACATACCGAGTGCCAGTTAGTACTCAAGGCTACCTCTCATCACATATATTGCATTGTGTAAAGGTGGCGGTTTCCCTTTCCCACCCAGTAATTTTGGGCACAGATTGGCCGGGGTTTATGGAATTACTGGCAGATTTAGGACTAAATGGGTCCTCACCTTTAGGACAATGTGAGGTCTGTGCTGCCCTGGCTACCAATGCACTTCTGGGTGTGTCACATGAACATGACCAGGCCGGGGCAAGCAGCGAGACTGTCCGAGGGGGCGGATCCACCTCCTCTCCTCAAGCCTCTAGCAGATTACCAGCTGGAGCAGTCACACAATGATACATTGAAGCATACATTTCAGCAGGTGGTATTGATTGATTGGGAAAACATTCGTGCTATTGCAGTGCTTACCTTTCCCCATTTTGCTATCATTAGGAATTGTTTATACCGAGTGGGCCGGGACAGTCAAATAGGCAAGACAATGACCCAGTTACTGGTAACAAAAAGCCACAGGGAAATGCTCTTCCACATGGCTCATTATAACCCCATGGCAGGGTACCTCAGGGTGGATAAAACACTAGCCTGTTTAATGGCTCGTTTTATTGGCCCGGCAGCTGTTGACAGTGAATCCCCCAGCCATCCTAAATGCACCACTGCACCCTCTCCCTCTTATTAAGATCCCCTTCTAAAGAATTGGCATGGATCTTGTGGGGCCATTAGACCGGTCAGCATGGGCATATTGCTTTGTATTAGTTCTGGTGGACTATGCAATGCGATATCCCGAATTACGAATTATTGGGGATTAAATTGATCTGCACCACCAAACTGACCAGTTAGTGGAGTGCTTTAATAAAATGCTTAAAAACATGATTCGTAAGTTCATACACAGTGATAGGTGGAATTGGAATAAATGGTTGAAAGCTCTATTATTTGCAGTCTGTGATGTTCCCCAGCCCTCTGAATGAATAATTTGACTTGCCTGGATGCACTTCATGTGCAGCCAGCTATATCGGTTACCTGAATACAAAAACCTGTAGCTCAGGACGAATTGGGAAAAATCCTAGAGATGGAAGTAATCGAGGAGTCCCACAGTGAGTGGAACTGTCATGAGGGAAAGTCCAGGGAGATGGATGCAAAGTGCAGAACTTCTTTAATGGGAACAAAAACAACTAAACAGACCAAATCACAGGAAAAGAACCAAAAACTGGGACAACAAGGAGCTAAGATAAAGCTAGGCAAGGCTAGGAAAGCTTAAATTTGAAAACCAAAACTATACACAGGGCAAACAGTAACCAAAATCTCACCACACACATAAACACAGGCACGAACATAAGCTTAAGCAACAAAGAAAGAAGGAAAACACGGAACTTAAATAAGGCGGCAAATTGGAAAATGGAGCAGACAACAAAAGAAGTTCAAAAGGTGAGCATGTGTGCCCTCTAGTGGTCTGGTGAGGAATTGTCCCTGGTGGCCATGACAGGAACAGCACCATCATGATGGTTCCCAAGGTCGATGTGGCGGTCCATTTTAGTGTGGACTTCTGCAAGGTGAATGCAGTTTCTCTATTTGATTCCTATTCCATGCCTCGTATTGATTAACTCTTGGATCAGCTAGATGTGGCTCCTTTTTTTATTTGACCCTGGATTTGACCAAGGGCTATAGGCAGATTCCCTTGCCACCGAAGTCCAAGGACCCCCCCCCATCATTCTGTTTACACCAATTTGTTACACTTCTGTTTTTTGGCTTTTCGGGATGTTTGAGACGGACCAGCCTCATGGCAAACCTGGTGAACACTGTGATTGGACAGGTGGAGGCACGATATCTGGGCTTCCACTTGGGTCATTGTCAGGTGTGTCCCCATATTAATTAAACTGCTGTGATTGTGGCCTGCCCAAGACCCAAGACCAAAAATGAGGTGAGACAGTTCCTGGGGCTGGTAGAACATTATCGTAGGTTTGTACCTAATTATTCTGACCTCTCCAGCCCACTGACTGATCTCACTAAAAAGGGGGATCCAGATCCATTCCAGTGGTCAGAGTAGTGCCAGCAGGCCTTTGTGATTGTAAAGGGGCCCTCGATGCGGGCCCCCTGCTTCACTCTCCTAACTTTTCTCTCCCTTTTGTGTTGCAGACTGATGCATCAGACAGAGGGCTGGGGGCCGTTCTGTCCAAGGTAGTGGAGGGGGAGGACCGCCCAGTGCTGTACATCAGCAGGAAGCTGATGTGTGGGCTATATTAACAAGATGTTTTCTTTCCTTTTTCTTTCTTAGTGAGCCGAGCCGGAGTGCTTTGTGTATGTGTGTGTGTGTGTGTGTGTGTGTGTGAGAGAGAGATAGAGAGAGAGAGAGAGATTGAGCCGCTGGAAAGCAGATTAGAAAAAAAATCACCTGGTCTTTTTGCAGTCTTCAGCTGTCCAGTTTCGGTGAGTCTGTGATGTAAGTCTGATGTGATCTTCTGCTGTTGTAGCCCATCCACAAGCATTAAATAAATATATACAGTATATACCTCTGAAACTTTGCTTCCCTAGTTTTGTCACCATGCAGGATATCAGTAGAATGACAGTAAATATAGATTTTTTAACACAGCTGTCATGAGTGCTGTAGCAGTGTATGATATAACCGTAATGACTAAAAGACACAGAACATTCAGTTTGTATGAAAACTTGTCAACTACCTAGATTGGGTGTCTGACTTTAATACTAACCAACCCTGACAAAACAGGGGATCACCCTTAAGACAGTACATCATGATGTCACAATCCCAAGCATAATATTTTTGCACCTTTTCCCCCTTTCTTCTAAATACAAATGGATACCTTTAATAAACATAGTCTTTATAGTAATATATTTGTTATCATAACTGATTCTGCACTTTGCAAATGATGAACTAATCAAATGAAACAACAAGCAGTAGTCTATAGAAGAGTCAATGCAGAGTTGGTCACCATTTTAATCTACCTTTCATTATTAATACGAATAGCCTGGAGTCCCAGAACAATTACCAACAGCACTACTGAATATAAGATAGTGATCATTACAGGTAAATTTGGGACACTTTTTTGCCAAATAGAACAGCAATAAAATAACTATGCACATTAAAAAATTGAGACATCCACTGCTCAAAAAAATTAAGGGAACACTTAAGTCACACATTGGATCTCGATGAACGAAATATTCAAATTGAAAATCTTTGCTTATATACATTTTGTAATTTATTGAGAATAAAATTATGTCACAATGGTCAATGGAAGCCAAAGTCATCAGCATATTGAAGGCTGGATTCAAAATCACACCAAAAATCAAAGTAAAAAAATTTAAATTACAGGCTGATCCAACTTGCACGAATTTCATCACGGCAGCTCATAATGTAAGTCAGTAGTGTATATAGCCCCCACGTGCCTGTATGCACTCCTGACAACGTCTGGGCATGATCCTGATGAGATGGCAGATGGTGTCCTGGGGGAGCTCCTCCCAGACCTGGATCAGGGCTACAGTGAGCTCCTGGACACTCTGTGGTGCTACTTGGCGGCTTTGGATGCTCCAATACGTAACGTCCCAGAGGTTCTCGATTGTATTCAGGTCTGGGGAATGTGAGGGCCAGTCAATGGCATCAATGCCTTCGTCATCCAGAAACTGCCTACACACTCTGGCCACATGAGGTCGCACATTGTCAAGCACCAGGAGGAGCCCAGTGTCCACTGCACCAGCGTAAGGTCTGACAATGGAAAGGATTTCATTCCGGTACCTAACAGCAGTAAGGGTACCGTTGGCTAGCACATGGAGGTCTGTGCGACCCTCCAACTATATTCCTTTCCAGACCACCAGTGACCCACTGCCAAACTGGTCATGTTGGATAATTTTGCAGGCAGCATAACATTCCCCGCGGCATCTTTCACGTCTGTCACATATGCTCAGTGTGAACCTGCTCTCATCTGTGAAGAGAACGGGCACCAATGGTGGATCTGCGAATTCTGGTGTTCTCTGGCAAATGCCAATCGAGCTGCATGGTGCTGGGCTGTGAGCACAGGTCCCATTAGAGGATATCGGGCCCTCATGCCACCCTCATGGAGTCTGTTTCTGACATTTTGGTCAGAAACATGCACACCAGTAGCCTGCTGAAGTTCATTTTGTAGGGCTCTGGCAGTGCTCCTCCTGTTCCTCCTCACACAAATGAGCAGATACCGGTCATGCTGCTGGGTTGTTGCCCTTCGATGGCCCTGTCCAGCGCTCCTTGTGTAACGGCCCATCTCCCGGTATCTCCTCCATGCTCTTTAAACCATGCATTAAGAGCCAGGGGGTGAAAACTTTTGAACAGAATGGAGATGTGTACATTTTTCTTATTTTGCCTAAATATCATATTTTTTCATTTAGTACTGCCCTTCAGAGGCTACAGAAGATAGTTACATGTTTCGCAGAAGACAAAATAAGTTAAATTTATCCTGATCTTCAAATTCAAAAAGTTTTCACCCCCCGGCTCTTAATGCATGGTTTTTCCTTCTGGAGCATCAGTGAGCGTTTGAACCTTCTGTAATAGTTGCATATGAGTCCCTCAGTTGTCCTCAGTGTGAAAAGATGGATCTCAAAATCATACAGTCATTGTTGGAAAGGGTTCAAATACACAAAAATGCTGGAAAACC
>CM040463.1:22887407-22904529 GCA_022758105.1 Pangasianodon gigas | reverse complement strand
AAATGGAGGAACTCTGTAAAAAATGGCTGTAATTCCTAAACGGTTAATGCAATATTTTTGTTAAACCCCTTGAATTAAAGCTGAAAGTCTACGCTTCAGTCACATCTTGACTGCTTCATTTCAAATCCACTGTGGTGGTGTACAGAGGCAAAATTACCAAAACTGTGTCACTGTCCCAATATTTATGGACCTTACTGTAGGATGTCTTTGAATGCCATAGCATTGCAATTCCCTTCACTGGAACTATGGGACATGACAGTGCCCCTGTGCACAAAGCGAGGTCCATGAAGGCATAGTTTGCCAAGTTTGGAATGGAAGAACTCAAGTGGCCTCTACAGAGCCCTGATATCAACCCCACTGAACACTTTGGTGATGAATTGGAACGCCGACTGCATCCCATGCCTTAGTGTCTGACCTCACTAATGCTGTAGTGCCTGAATGGGCACAAATCCCCACAGCCACACACCAAAATCTAGTGGAAAGCCTTCTCAGAAGAGTGGAGGTTATGATAATAGCAAAGGGAAGACTAAATCTGGAATGGGATGTACAAAAAGCATATATGAGCATGCTGGTCAGGTTCCACAAACCTTAATCAATAGCAAACCTTTGTTAATAGATCTCTTGTTTAGTGCTGTTTGCCTGCTTCACATAATGTTATCCAAATAGTTTACACTTTGTGTATGTCTGCCATTCAGCTTTATTCCTAGTTAACCAATTGTCTTATCTGTTATATTCACTGCATTTTATTTCTTTTCATTCTCATGTATTTTGTATTATTGAGTCTTCCCTTTCTTCTAATGATTCAGGGCTGTGCATTTTACCTGTGTGTTCCTATTATCACAAATTTGCTCTACAAACTATCAAAGGATTCACTTAATTTGAGCAATCAAATTTTCTTTAGATACCAGCAAATTATTGTTTTTTTATCTTGTTGATGCAACCTTCGCCTTACTCCCTTCAGTAACACTGTTTGAGCTCCCTGTGAGCTCCCATCAAGATGCCATCCACTGTGCTTTTAGCATAGATGGGGACTTGCAAATATGTAGCAGTCCTTGCAAAAAGCCTAGCACTTTAGGCATTGGTCAGTGCACCAGTTCCAATCGATGGGGAGCACACCATTTTGGGAACAGTTCCCACATGAGAGTGCACAAGGCATGCTTACTAGGGGCTCTAGCGTTCAAAATTGGACTGGACTTTGTTGAAGGATGCATTTGAGAGGATATCCAGGTGTTAGACACTGCCCCTGGCATTTAAAAGGGGTGAAAGAGAACAGTATTTAAATGAGGGTTTTGTTTCTGCTAAATGTTTCCTGTAGCTGTGGTGAGTTTGTATCCTTGTATCCTTAAGTGAGTAATTATGATGTCAAATATATGATTAAAAATATACAATCCCCTCCAAAAGTATTGGAACGCCAAGGCCAATTCTTTTGTTTTTGCTCAAACCACTGAAGATTTGAGATCAAAAGGTTAATATGAGACAGTAGATTAGAATTTCAGCTTTCCTGATACTTCCATCTACAGGGTGTCCCAAAAGTCTCCATACATTGGGGACTATGTGTGCAGGCACCACGTCGGTTGTGCCTTTGTCAGTGGATGTTCTTGGTGTCTACTTCTCGGTTGGTCCATGACGCTTCCATTCTTTTTGAATTTGTTAATAAGTTTGGCAACAGTGTAATGTGTGATATGCTTGCCATGTTTCCTGTTAAAGTCCATCACAACCTTGCGACAGCTTCCCGATCTAGCCATGAGAATGATTTCAATACATTTTTATTTTTCAGTATAGGTGCTTCACTGTAAATTTAACTAATCAGCTGCATAAAGTAATCAGTCTCATTAAATCAGTCTCATTAAGTGATCACTCTCATAAAATATCACCTTTTTAGTTTGAATTTTAATTAGGAATTAAAATTACAAACTTTAAAAAAAAAAATTCAGATTTCTTAAAACCTCAATTTAAGCTGAGGGAAATAAAAATAAATTACTTTGTTTTTGAAGGCTTAATTCTGAATAGTTTGGCTTCATGCGATATCAAAGTAATAACCAAGACAAGACAATAAAATTTTCAATAAAATGGAATTTATTGAAACAATGAAAAGAAGAAACACCAATCAAATATTATCCTAATTATAAATATGGACAGAAAAAGGGAAATGACATGTGTGTGTGTACACGCACATGAGAGAAAGAGAGCATCTGTCTATGTGCACGTTCCTGATGAGCTTATGCAAATTAATAACCATGTGGCCGCACCTCCTGGTGTGGAACAAGGGAACAATAGGGAGAAGAATATGGCAGATACTTGATATGATGTGGACGGCCAGTGATAGTGAAAATCTAAAAATATTTCTGATGAAAAAATAAGTTTTGTCATCAGAAATATTTTGACTGAGTGAAGATGGCTTTGGTGGTTTTGCTGGTTTTGCCGTGATGGCTTAAGACTACAGTTGCCATGATAGCTTTAGGACTGCATTTGCCATGAACAGTTTTGCACTCAAGTCTCCATCAGTTAACAGTTGATAACTTCGGCAAAAAAGACTTCATGTTAAAACTATAATGAATTTCCTGGTTACACAATTGCACCTTTTGATGTAGAGCACAGTTATAGAAGGGAATTATTTATAATTGCACTATCCGGTGTCACTCAGATGAGGATGGGTTCCCTTTTGAGTCTGGTTTCTCTCAAGGTTTCTTCTTCATGTTTTTTCAGGGAGTTTTCTTTGCCACCGTCGCCTCTGGCTTGCTCATTAGGGATAAATGTATAAATTTAAAATTTATATCCTGAATTTATATATTTCACAGTGTTGTGTGGAAATCCCTGTGTTTAAAAGAATGCTGTTTTTAACCAAATAATTTGCTTATATTACACAACAAAGCAAAATTTTGTTGAAGTAATAGTAAGCACTATCTTTTCCTGCCTAAATGTACAGTCTTACTTTGAGTAGCTCAGTTTGTAGTTGGCATGAGAGGAATGCGGATTGAGCCTTTGAAGCATGATTTTTTTTGCACTCTGAATGAACGCCCTTGCAGCCTTTAGAAGATTTGTCCTCGTGCATGTAGTTTGACTCCTCTGAATGAGTGGTGATGCAGTGCGTTGAGTTTATCTTGCATACGTACAGGTCGATTGGTTCAAAGGTACACTCCCTGATGCAGTTCAGTCAGCTTTATAAGTCATGGAGGTCCAGCCATTTTGCTTACCTTTAAAAGTGAAAGTAAACTTGCAGGAAAAAAAAGAAAGACAAACACAGGCACAGTGCTGCTGGGTAGCACTTTTTGATGGTTCTCCGGCTGATATATATCAGGGTGTTCTTCAGTTTACTGTGAAAATAGTTTAATAAAAGGGCGCCCCTTATCTTTGGATGCATGGTACCCACAATCCTTTGTGGTCTGAGGGTGGAGCTGAGTGAAACCCTTAGAGCACCGATGTGAAATGCAATCACAAGTTTGCAAGGTTGTGGAGAAGTCCAAGGTAGGTGAAGTTTGTCCAGAGTTCATCACAGACCAGTGTCGCTAATTAAATTTTTAGTAGATTGCCCTACTATTGGTAGGGAAGGAGATTTTAGGCATTTCTCAGTGCTTGGCAATGGGAACTTTCTTAGTTGCTCATCAGTGCTGTTTAGTCACGAGGGTTTGAACTATGTTCACTACTGGTTGGGCATTCAGTCCTTGATAACCAACATGTCAGAACTCTTGGACTATTGTGTCCTTGAGCCTGAGAATGTCCTTTGCCTTGATCATGTCTCTGTAAGCACATACAATATTTATGCTCATGACAGCACAATCTGAAAAAGACTTAACAATTATTGGTTTAATGGAAGGGTGGCTAGGAAAAAGTCTCTTCTCTCCAAAAAGAATATGGCAGCATGACTTATGTTTGCAAAACTGCATCTGAACAAACCACAAAAGTTCTGGAACAATATCCTTTGGACTGATGAGACCAAGGTGGAGATGATTGGTCTTCATACACAGCACCATGTATGGTGCAAATCAAACACAGCACATCACCACAAACACCTCATACCAGCTGTCAGGCATGGTGGTGGAGGGGTGATGATTTGGGCTTGTTTTGCAGCCACAGGACTTGGGAAACTTGTAGTCATTGAGACAATGATGAACTCCACTTTATACCAGATACATTCTTGAGACAAATGTGAGACCATTTGTCCAGCAGCTTAAAATGGGCCAAAATAGGGTCATGCAACAGGACAATGATCCCAAGCACACCACCAGATCGATATCTAAATTGCTAAAGAAAAAAAAAAAATCAAGGTGTTGGAATGGCTACGTCAAAGTCCAGACCTCAACCCCATTGAGATGCTGTGGCAGGATCTTAAGAGAACTGTGTATAAATGAAACTAAAGCAGTGTTGTAAAGAAGAGTGGGCCAAAATTTCTCCAAAACAATGTGAGAGACTGATAAACTCCTACAGAAATTAGGGTGTATCCCACCAGGTTTCTGAAGGTTGGTTTACTTTTAGGAAAAAATTACTACACATTGAAATATGTTGTGTTTTTCTTTTGTTGTTGTCACCTGAGGTTATTTGTTTGTTTTAGAAGTTGGTGAGGACCACACAATTGCTATTTAGGTCCTGATAAATAAAAACATAGAATCGAAGGAGGGTGTGCTTTCTTTTCCCCATGACTGTATCTTGTAAAATAAGGTGTACAATGAAACTTCTTTTTTCCATGCTTTGTTTCCTACAATAAAAATTTGGCCCATTTGGCTCATTTAGCTCTGCCCACTAAAATTCATGATAATTTGCTCAATATGCAAAACCTACTTTTGCAAACTTTTCCTAGGATTTTTGCAATTTTACTCAGTGATGTCACATTACTCAGCCAAGTCTGACCTGGCCTTCCATAATTATGAAAAACACGTTGAGATTTGTCAGAACCATCCTCTAGCCTGCTGCCCATTACAGGCCACAGTATATCTTTTTTGCACCTCATATATTGTAATATCCTTGCATGTCTGTCCTGTGAATAATATTGTATTGAAGGAAAGATCTTTTATCCTGCTACTTTCTACTGTTCTTTTGATCTTTGGTTAGTATTTGTGGCTTACTTTTGTTAGCCCATATTGCCTGAATGCAGCCTTGAATTTCAGGATTTTCTGTATTTTCTGTAATTGCAATTTCTCTCCAAATCTAATAGTAATGGAAGCACTTTCGGTTCAGTTACAGAGCACACTCAGCAATCAACCAAACAGATATTTTAGGAAGGAGCAAATCTTTTAGATCTTTTAAGCTGTTACTTTTTGTGTATGTTTGTGTAGGTGAAAATAATGATCAGGCGGTGCAAGTGGTTGAGTTGCCTATTGTGGATAGCCTCCATCCACGTCCTCCTTACCTGCCGCTGGCTATCCCAGAGGATCTGGCTGAACGTTTGCAGCGGCTGCATGGAGACCCCTCTGTCTGGTGGGTTTCTCAGTTCGTCAAATATCTGATCCGACCTCAGGCTTGGCTTGAGAAGGAGATTCGTGAAGCGACCACCAAGCTGGGCTTCAAACACCCCATCATAGGGTAAGAATGAAAAAACATGCTGATCAGGCATTAGTTTTTATTTTGATGGACCCTTATAATTGGAGCTGAGAATTCTGGAATTCAATTGGAAACCTTTCCATTTACTTCATGTTTTTGAAATAAAATCTCATTTTATCAGCCTAAATTAAAATGTTTTTAAAAAACTTTTTAAAAGACTTTTAAAAAGTATGTGAATTCTAAAATTTTTTTATTTAGGGCAAGTTATCCCATTTCATATAGATAAAGCTCCCCATTTTTGTCATCATGGTACTTAAATAACATAGATATCATGGTATTGTATATTTTTTGCCATTTCGCATGACCAACAGTGTATGTGGTAATGTGGAGGAGAGAGCATAATTATAAAAGGGATGGAGTTTCAATTCATATGTTATTAAAAGGTGCTGTTAATCAGCTTTTCTCTTTCCCTATAAGAACTAATTGTGAGCTTGGCGACATTTTTAATTAGATTGGACTATTATATTTCATAGATTTCATAAAAGTTTTTGATTGTACATTTAGCCAGCTGACTAACAGAACTTACAGCAAAAGTATTGTCTCTGCAATTAGATTTTATGTCAGTATTGTAGTGGTATTGTCTAAGAGATTTGCCTTCTGACTAATTTTAAAATTCAAATATCCATAAATTTTAATAGATGGATATTTGATTAATCTCTAAGAGAGGAAAAAATGTGTCTGTATTATGGCATAATCAAATAATATATTTCCACTGCAGTCTTACTTTTCATCCTGTCAGTGGCCCACATGTTTTTGTTTGACAGAAGTAATATAGAGAAATACTGAACACAAATATTAAATGCACAGCAAAAGCTTCACAGAATGTCAGCTTTACTGGATATCAGTTCAATAATTTACCCTGTATCTCTACAGTAGAGGTGTGCATTGGGATTGGGATCTCGTGGCGCCAAACAAAAAAGTCACAGGAGTGGGCGGTCAGATATAAAGTACAGTATGTGGGGCAAGAATAGGTCATGGTCACTAGTATGTTAATATTTTGGGAAATATAAGCAACTAAGTTTATTTGAAAATACTACAGGTAGGTACAAATAAAAAAGTACAGGTGTTAAAATAAACATTCCTGTGCACATCTGTATTCTGTAAAAATGCTCACTCTGACATCAGTTAGAATTCAGACATACTGAAAGTTCTACCACAGAATGTAGGAGTAAAAATCTGTTTAAAAGCACTAATAAATAGGTACATTGCACACACAATTTCATGTCCTTAATAGCTTATGACCATATCAATTGTTTAGTTGCATAATATAATATGTATATTTTTTAGGTCCTCAAGCTCGGTCAGATAGGGTGTTGACTGTTAATTGGCTAATTTGGTCTTGCCAATTCCCACCCACCACTCAGCACTCCACTCACAACAGCTACCTTCTGGGGAGGGTGAAAGCTAATACCTGCTTCCCCTGAGAAAAGGTGGCTAGTGTCACTGTAAATTGACAAGGGAAAGAGAGTATTCAATTATACCAAAAGTGCAGGGCCAGTTTTGCTCTCTTGGACCAGCCATGGATGGCTGTTGCATTAACCAGATTCAGACTTATGGTCTCTGGATGATAGGGCAAAAAAACTAGAGTTTTTCTGTCCTTCAAGTCTGTGGTAGATTCCTGTTTTTTCCTCTTCGCCATGGTGAGTATGTCAAGATCAATTCTTCCAGATGGATGGTGAGCTGGCAGCTGAGCTGCTGTACTCTGGACTCGATAGCATTCACGTAGTGTTCCAGATCAGCCTTTGACAGCTCACAGACACAGCTGGCAGGCTTCAGACCAACTGTGATAGTGACCCGAATTGGGCTAAACACCGTGGCTCAACTTATAACACTAATTGGCACCAAAATTTATGTATTTCGATGCATAAAATTTTCAACGTATTACATCCATTGCTGTGTGGCAGGGTTTCAGCAGCCATTAGCTAAACACTAAAGCCTTGCGGTACGAGCCTTGACAGGATTAAAGTGAGCAGTTGACTGTTAATGGGTCTGACCCCTTCTGCTCTCCAGACCTGCCTGATCCATCCTGATGCCCTACTTCTGGTTGGAGTTCTCATCGGTTGGAGATTGCTCACTGCTGCTGGGGGTGGCCCCACATGGACTGCCTGAAGATTATTGGGATTGCTGGGGAAGGTGCCGCTTGGGGACTGTGGAGATGGCTTTGGACTGCGGTTCATATGGGCAGTTGTACTGTGATGGCTTGGGACTGTGATTGCTGTGGTGGCTTTGGGGCTTTGGGGCTGTGGTTGCCGTGAGCAGTTTTGCACTCAGGTCTCCATCAGTGGACAGTGGATAGGTTCAACAAAACAGACTTCATGTGAAAACTGTAATCAGTTTCCTGGTTACACAAATGCACTATTTGTCCATGTAGTACACAGTTATAGAAGGAATTTATTTAGAATTGCACTATCCCTTGTCACCCAGATGAGAATGGGTTCCCTTTTGAGTCTGGTTCCTCTCAAGGTTTCTTCCTCATATTGTCTCAGGGAGTTTTTCCTTGCCACCGTCGCCTCTGGCTTGCTCATTAGGGATAAATTCACACATTTACAATTTATATTTATTTCTGTAAAGCTGCTTTGTGTCCATCGTTAAAAGCGCTATACAAATAAAACTGATTGAATTACTGAAGGAGCCAAGAGAGGCAGCTTGGTGGTGCTGGGATTTGAACTTGCGTCCTTTCAATCAGTAGCCCAATGCTTTAACCACTGAGCTACCATTGTTTTAGTATGCCCTGCATGTTCCACATTGCAGGTAGTTTCACCAGATGAAGCATTACACTCAAAGGTGCACTGCCCTAGTCTGCAAGTTCATGTGTGCCTACCTATGTTTGAACCTTTTAACTCAAACACAAAAGAACAAATAAAACCAAACTCCACGTCTGCCGCCTTAACTGTTCAGCACCATCAACACACACAGACAAACTTACAGAATCACATGTGCTTAGGCTCAGTGCTCACAATAGGATGGAAAAAAGGAACACATACAGTGATCCAGATCCATATTTGTACATTGAGCAAGTTATTATTTTAGCTGTCTAGCACAGTATATTGGAGTTGAAATTAAATAATGAACTTTAGCTCAGAGTGCAGACTTTCACTTTTATTTGAGAGCATTTACATCCAAATTGAGTGACCAGTGGAATTACAGCACTTTTTACACACACACACATTTTTGAGGGATCGAAAGTAATTGGACAATTGGCTGCTCATCTGTTCCATGGTGAGATGTGTGTTATTCTGTCATTATTGCACATGCAAGTAAGCAGATAAAAAGGCTACCGTTGATTTCAAGAGTGGCATTTGTATTTGGAATCTGTTCCTGTTAACAATATGAAGTCGAAAGAGCTGTCACTACCAGTGACGCAAGCTATCATTAGGCTGAAAAAATCAAAACCCGTTAGAGAGATAGCAAAAACATTAAGTGTGGCAAAATCAACTGTTTAATATATTCTTAAAAAGAAAGAATGCTCTGGTGAGCTCCAGAACACTAAATGGCCCAGAATTCCATGGAAAACGACTGTTGTGGATAACAGAAGAATTCCTTCCCTGGTAAAGAACAGTTTTCACAACAGTTGGACAGATCAAGAACACCCTCCAGGAGGTAGGTGTATCTGTGTCAAAGTCAACAATCAAGATCATACTTCAGCAGAGTAACAGGGTTTACCACAAAATGTAAACCATTGGTAAGCCTCAAAAGCAGGAAGCCCAGATCAGAGTTTGCCAAATAACATGTACAGTTCTGGAACAACATCATGTGGACAGATTAAATAAAGATCAAATAGTACCAGAATGATGAGAAGAGAAGAGTATGGAGAAGGGAAGGAACTACATACTATCTCATCTTATCACATGGGCATGTATTGCAGCCAATGGAACTGGATCCCTTGTATTTATTGATGATTTGACAGTAGGATGAATTTTGAAGTTTGTATGGCTATATTATGTCAGATTCAGCCAAATACTTCAAAACTCATTGGACGGTGATTTACAGTGAAGATGGTTGAAGACCTGAAGCTTCAAATGCAACCCAAGACTTTTTAAGGCAAAGAAATGGTATGTTCTGTAATGATCAAGTCAATCAACTGACCTGAATCCAATTGAGCATGTATTTCACTTGCTGAAGGTTAAACTGAAGGTGAAACACCCCAAGAACAAGCAGGAACTGAAGACAGCTGCAGTAAAAGTCTGGCAAAGCACCACCAGGGAAGAAACCCAGTGTCTGGTGAAATCTATGGGTATTTACATCAAGATGTGTTAAACAAATTAGAACATGGCACTGGGTTTTGCCATGATTGCATATGTTGTTAAAAACATTGATAAACCAGCATGAAGACAAGTGATCTGTCTATGGAAGAAAAGTAAGCCATTTGAAGCTGAGAAAAGAGGGTAAATCAATCAGATCCACTGCACAAGCATTGGGCATAGCCAGTACAACAATTTGGAATGTCCTGAAAAACAAAGAAACCACTGGTGTACTAACAACCAGACATTGAACAGGTCAGCCAAGTAAAACAACAGCAGTTGATGACAGAAATATTGTGAGAACATTAAGACAGCTGAAAAAAAAAAAGAAAACATTCAGTGACATCGCCAGCAACCTCCACAGGACAGGAATGAAGGTATCACAATCCACTGTTTGGAGAAGACTTTGAGAGCAGAAATATAGAGGCCATTACCACAACAACCACTCAAATGTTCTGTAAACCACTCAAATGTTCTGGAACCAAGATTAACCTCTATCAATGTTATGGAAGGGAGAAACCCCCAAAACAAACACCAACTGAAAGAAGCTGCAGTACAAGCCTGGAAAGGAAGAATGCAACAGTTTGATGATGTTGGTGGGTCGCCAGCTTGATGCAGTTATTGCAAGCAAGGGAACTGTTCTTGGCTGCTTATGAAAAAGAACAAACAAAAACATCTTTGAATCTCTTAAAAGTGGATGAACTCAAACAATTTGTGGACTGTTACTTCGCGCAATATGTAATGTGGGACACTTCCAAACCTGAAGATTCAGCTAGCCCCAGGAAACAAGAGAGAGACTCTTCTATAGACAGAGATGAGTTTGATACAATCCATCAACAGAAAACTAAACTTATTGAAACAATTCTCAAATAGTGTCAATAATTGCAAAAAGTCCTCGAACACAACCAAGTCAAAATTGGCGCTATAAGGAATGAAAATCCAATACACTCCAATGCTACTTTTTATGCAAACTCTAAGCAGAAATATATATATGTATAAAAAATGTGTGTGTGTGTGTGTATATATATATATATTGGCCAACAGGCCAATCTGATGTATTTCTGAATAATTTTTAGATGTGGGTCTGATATAGATATTGATTTTAACCAGAATTTTAGCACTTTGAGATGCAAGCCCATGCATGCTGAACAGTGGTGCCTGAGGAACACTATAATATCGGTCTGGTGTAAATTCTAGACAGTGTGTAAATGAGTAGTTGAATAGAAAGCACTGCAGGCCATTTCAGCATTACTTTTTGCAAGTTCATGCAGGTCATATCAAAAATGAGGCAGTGGGCTGTATTTGACCTGGCTTGAGTTTGGCAAATGCCCTGGACCACAGACCCAACTTAAGAAACATAGACCAGTTTCTGGAAAACATGAACCTTCCAATGTTGACCAGGTAGAGACACTGGATAACCAATTCACAGAAACTAAATATTATAATGCCTTCAAAAACATGTAGAAAAAAAAGAGTTCAAATAACATGCATAGATTATTCAATTTAATAAATATTTATAGTCAAAACATACAAATGCATTGCATTATTAGATGCAGAAAATGCATTTGACAAAGGAAACTGGAATTTTCTTATTTGCAACCCTTCAAATGAGTATAAAATTATTCTAATAACTAGTCAAAATCTATAATCTTACTACTTAATGGATATCACTATTATTAACAATTCCTATTTCCAATGGCAATATTAAGTGTATTAACATTTACCCAAAGCATTTTAATTTCACACTCCTGTTACCAACAGTTGAAAATTATCAGCAGCAATGAATGAAATTACCATTATCTTTTTGGCAGAGTAGCACCAATTAAAATGTCAATTTTATTCCAAGTTAATGATCTCTTTACAGTGATAAGAACTCAAGCCTCCACCAACTGGTTTAATTCATGAAATTCAATCATAAATGTATTTTACTGGAAAAACAGGAAGCGAAGAATTAAACTAGCCACTTAAAAGCAAAGCAAAGGAAAAAGTAGCAGATATGCAGAATCTGGCTCCCAGTGCTACTCTTGCCAGTGGCCGGAACACCCTGGCAACTCCCTCCTGGGGAAAATTATTGTCGGAGATGAATGGAGAGCTGTAACACACCAGGCCAGATGATCTACACCTGTGGGTTTATTGGGTGATATTGGGTGATAGATTACATTGATTATCATGTGTTACCATAATAATGCCCCATGTCTTATCCTTACATGGTCTTGTTCCTGCCTTACCTAACATACTCTTCATCATCTTAGTCTTTCTCGCTGCATTCCATAATAGTTGTTTTCCTTACAGAATGTCAGCTTCACTTTGTTGCATTCTTCCTTCTTTTCTAGTGCAGCTTGACCCCACCCATACCCTTGGAAACAGGAACTACTCTACAAATCTACATGCACGTACAGCAGATAGTAAAAGAACATCATGTACTACAACAAATCTTTAGCTTTCTAGAGTGAACAGCATGTTCATCTGTTTTATTTTTATCACAGTGTCCTCAGTATAAAAAAATCTATCCTGCTTAACTAACAAGTATTCACCCCCTCAGTGTGAATTGTCCTTTTGCAGCAATTACAAATTTGTCTCATCCAAGTTGTCTCGGACATGTAGCTTTGCACGTTTTGATTTTGCTATTTTCTTCCATTTGGCATTTTCTTCCAATGCAAATTTTCTCCAACTCTGACAAATTAGATGGAGAATGTTGGCAGACAGAAATTTTTAGGTTGTGCCACAGATTTTCAATTGGTTTTATGACTGGCCTTTGACTCAGCCATTCCAAAACACAAGCCTTCCGTTTTGTCAAGCTGTATTTGAAAAAAGAATGTTGTGCCGTATTTGGTTTGTGCCCAGTAACAAGGCAGAAGCAAGGCCCTTGTGTTAGGGGACACCAGGTGCTTCAGAATGTTTGAGGGGCACCAAAACTGTGACAGCAGGGTCAGGGGCCATCCATCAAGCTTTTGACATGGCCATCCCAGTCCCATGACCTAAGCCCCATTGAAAACCTGTGAATAGGAGAGTCCATAACAAAGGACCTAGTAAATAATAACGTTGTTATAACACACTCAGTGAGGGCTCCAACTGCAAATATAGTTAACAACATATCGATTTCTGTGCATGAAATGCACAGATCTTTCAGGTAAGTCAACACCCTCAAAACAACTGACCCATTTGGCATCCCTGGCAGGGTCTTTTGAGGATGCACAGATCAGTTTGCCAGTGTGTTCACAGACATTTTCAATGTCCTGGTAACATGTTTTAATGACTGGAGACTTGTAGCACTCACCTCTATTTTCAGCATGTGTTTTGAAGGCCGTGTAAAAGAGCTGATCTGCGTCATGCTTCCTATCACCTTAGGTCTAATTTGCTTACCATCAGAACAGGTCTAGGGATGAAAATCCCTACTGCACTACACATAGCCGTCTCTCGCCTGGTTGAGTTATGTAAGAATTCTGTTTATACATTACAGATCAGTGTTAAACACCATATAGTGCACTTTAGGCTGGGAACTAAGCTCTGGGGCTTGGACCTAAATCCCTCCTCCCTGTGTGGCTGGAAATTTGACTTCCTGACAGGCTGACATAAGGTGGTGAGGATGGGTTCCTATAGCTGCTTATCTTTAAACCTTAATACAGGTGCACCCCAAGGATACTTGCTAAGCCCTCTCCTTTACTCACTATATGTTTATGACTGTGGTCACACAGAACTCCAGCATTATCGTCAAATTTTATGATGATGCAGTACTCACAGGTCTGCTATACTGACCGTCTGCTCTGTTCAGTGCACACCAGAGCTGTCATAAGGATGCTACAATAACAAACACTACAATTTAAGACACCTTAGGACAGACTCCTCAGGTCACTGTATAACTGCACCATTGAGAGCATCCTAATACATTCCATTACATGCTTATTTAGTAAAACTGCCCTGCTCTCACATTTACAAAGATCCCAGCCACACAAATCACACCCTTTTCACACTACTGCCTTCTGGTAGTCAGTACTGGGAGACACAATTAGACTCCTAGACTAAAATCAGAAATCAGAAAACTAGTCACATATTTCTAAGCAAGCAATCAGTAGGCTGTTGGATTGTATTGGATTATCTGTTTATTTAGATTTTGTTACTTGATCATTTGATTGTGGATCTTTGATTTAATACTTTTGGCATGGAACTAACTGCCTACACTTTTAATTTTCTAAATAAAAATCTTCAATGTAAATTTTTTTTAGAGTTATACATTACATTCTTAAATTGTGTTCATTTGTACACTCGTTATGCTTCCTACTAGGACTCTCACCATATGGCTAAGTCAAGTGTTTATCTTTTGCAGAGTGCATGTGCGCAGGACAGATAAGGTGGGCACAGAAGCTGCATTCCACCCCATAGAGGAGTACATGCTGCATGTAGAGGACCAGTTCCAGAGCCTGGCACGTCGCATGCACATTGACAAGAAACGTGTTTACCTGGCCACCGATGACCCTTCACTACTGCCGGAGGCTAAGTCTAAGTAAGTTTGCGAATATGAAGATATCAGGATGTTATGCAGAGTCACAAAATTTTTAGGGATAGGTGTTCTCTCTTCAGTCTTCTCTTCAGGAGGTGAAATGCCAAATGGGTTAAGGTCTGGTGATTGACTTGACCAGGCTAAAACATTCCACTTTTTTTCCCCAACAAAGTCCTTTGTGGTGTTGGCAATGTGATTTGAGTCATTGTCTTGCTGCATGATGAAGTTCCTCCCAATTATACTGGATGCATTTCTCTGTAAATTGCCAGGCAGAATGTTTCTGTAGACTTCTGAATTCATTCTGCTGCTACTGTCAGGAGTGGCATCATCGATAAAGATTAATGAGCTTGTACCACAAACAGCCATGCAAGCCCAAGCCATGATGCTACCTCTACCATGCTTGACTGATGAGCTCGTAGGTTTTGGATCATGAGCAGATCTCCACACTTTGGCATCACTTTGGTAGAGGTTAATCTCGGTTCCAGAACCTTTGTGGCCCCTCTGTTTCTTTGCGAATTTCAAGGCCTTCCAATTCTTACTGCTGATGAGTGGTTTGCATTTGTATGGCGTCTGTATTTCGTATGTATGGCCTCTGTATGGTATGGCCTCTATATTTCTCCTTGGCCAACCTGTTCCATGTTTGGTCTGTAAAATAGTGGTTTCTTTTTTTTTCAGGACATTCCAATTTGTTTTATTGGCTATGCCCAATGCTTGTGCATTGGCTCTGATTGTTTTTCCCTGTTTTCTCAGCTTCAAAATGGCTTGCTTTTCTCCCATAGACAGCTCTCTGGTCTTCATCTTGGTTTATCCTTTTTAACAACAAATTCAGTCTTCACAGGTGAATCATAGGGCTCAAACCAAGAGTAGACATTCAGAGCTATAAACAATCTTAACAGAGCACACCTGCACAACAAGAAACATTTGTCAGTCACATGTTCCGATATTTTTATATTCACTTGAAAAATGGGTGGGTTCAATAAAAGGTCCCATGTTCTAAGTTGTTTAACATATCTAGATGTACATATCAGAAAATGAAAGCTGAAATTCTGCTCTTTATAGTATTTTTTTATGTAGAAAAGGTTTAATTTTATTATTTTGGAGGGCATCTCTGCTTTACAGCTTTTCTTTGCATATGCCTAAGATTTTTTATATTTATATATACTGAATATCACTATATTGTGCATCAGGTACCCAGATTATGAGTTCATCAGCGATAATTCCATCTCCTGGTCAGCTGGCCTGCATAACCGCTACACTGAGAACTCATTAAGAGGAGTCATTCTTGACATCCACTTCCTGTCCCAGACCAACTTCTTGGTCTGCACCTTCTCCTCCCAGGTACTCAAGTATATACATATATGTGATGTGTGTTTTTTTTTTTTGTTAGATTTTTTTTTAGTTCTGACACAGGAATGCAGTATAGTTCCTGACATAGCATTTCCCCAAAGTCTAACTTATAATTTTGCATCATGTGCAGAAAAACAGTTAACTGTATCTGTAACATTTAACTGTAGTGCATTGTGTGTGAGGTAATTCTAACAACTTCTCTCACATGAATAGGTGTGTCGTGTGGCCTACGAGATCATGCAGACACTGCACCCAGATGCCTCATCCTACTTCTACTCACTGGATGATATCTACTACTTTGGGGGGCAGAATGCACACAATCAAGTGGCTATTTATGGACATGAGCCCCACAGCCAAGGAGAAATTGTGTTGGAGCCTGGAGATGTGATTGGAGTGGCTGGCAACCACTGGGATGGCTACTCCAAGGGCATCAACCGCAAGAGTGGTCGCACTGGCCTCTACCCCTCTTACAAGGTGAAGGAGAAAATTGAGACAGTGAAGTACCCCACTTACCACGAAGCCGACAAGCTGCTTAAGAAACAGTAGAGGGATCAAGAGATGCTGGGAAATATATTTCATACTTTATAGTATAATGAAGAAAGCCTGGACCTCCTGGATGGAGATGCACTTTGTGTGTGTGTGTGTGTGTGTGTGTGTGTGTGTGAGTGAATGAGTGAGTGAAACAGTGAGTGCATGTGTATGTGACCTTGGACCTGAAGGGGGCCATAAGAATTGTAAAAAAAAACAAAAAAAAAAAATATGTATGTATGTGTGTATATGTATATATATATATATATATATATATATATATATATATATATATATATATATATATACATACAGTGTGTATGTGTATATATATGTGTGTGTATGTATGTATATATATATATATATATATATATATATATACACACACAGTCAGGTCCAGAAGTATTTGGACAATGACAGAGTTTTTGTGATTTTGCCCTTATACACCACGACAATGGATTTGAAATAAAACAATCAAGATGTGATCGAAGTGTAGACTAAAGTCAGCTTTATTTTAAGAGGTTCCACAAAAATATAGCATTTACCATTTAGGAATCACAGCCATTTTCAACAAAGTACCTCCATTTTCAGGGGCTCAGTGGTATTTGGACAAAGTCACATAATTGTAAATATAACCATAATTTTAATACTTGGATGAAAACCCTTTGCAGTCAATGACTGCCTGAAGTCTGGAGCCCATGTTCTCAAAACTCAAGTTCTGAGTTTCCTCCCTGGAGATGCTTTGCCAGGCCTTCACTGCAGCCACTTTCAGTGGCTGCTTGTTTGTGGGTCTTTCTGCCTTCAGTCTTGTCTTCAGTAAGTGAAAAGCATGCTCTATTGGGTTGAGATCAGGCGACTGACTTGGCCATTGAAGAATATTCCATTTCTTTGCCTTCAAAAAGTCTTGAGTTGCTTTCGCAGTATGTTTAGGGTCATTATCCACCTGCACTGTGAAGCGGCGTCCTATCAGTTT
>CM040463.1:22848879-22881379 GCA_022758105.1 Pangasianodon gigas | reverse complement strand
GGGAAGCATTTGATGAGAGAGGATGCAAAACAGGGAACAACACGGGTCGCTCCATTTATTGTGTGGTACGCAAGTGTGGTGTTTCGCAAAATAAATGACCAAGTATGTCTACAGTGGAGAATACAACACAGTACTGCAAATAAAATCCAAATGGGTCATTTTGGCATACCAACCACATTTTAGTGTCTAAACAGTGTTGCGATCCACTTTATGTTATCAGTCCAAACCTGTAAGTCTTCTTGTAAAATTTATAATCATTAGAGGTCATAAATGGTATTAATGTCTATGATTTTCCTATTAGCTTTGAAGTGTATTATTGCATTACATTGGCTTTATTTAATTGGATTGTGCACCACATATCGGATCATAAAAAAATTGACATTTATTATGGTGCAACATGGTCAGCCATTTGCACAGGCCTAAACCCGTGTCTGAAGCAAAAAACACATTTATTTGACTTGCACTTTGTGAAATCCTTGCCCTTTACAGAGTAACAGTCATATGGCTTTTCAGACCATGATCTTTGCAGTGTTCTATCGCACTGCCTCATTGTATTAACTATGGACCATAATTTCCGTGTTTATTTCTTTTTTAATTAGGGGTAGTAAACCCTCTGTGACATTGACATGACCTGTACATCATGGCATGTATTGGGCTTCTTAGTACTAAATTTAGTGCTATCCTCAATAAAAGGTGTAGTTCACTGGGATGGAAATGTTGTGAAGCATTACAGAACAAGTGGGGTAGATCTGCAGTAGGGCACTTTGACAGGAAACATTGCCACTTCCAACATTCCTGGGGTGAAAATCTAAGCAACACTCATCCACAGGATTGTCAAACTTAACTAGGTATAACTTAACAGAGAAGTGCAGTGTAAGGAGGAATGTAATTTTCCATTTTTGTGTTTTTAATTAACCTCACAATATTTCTACCATGTTTTATCCTATTTTTATGTAACCATGCATAGTTTTCACAAAACCTGACAACTGTATATTTGTGCACAAAAAAAAAGCAATATTAAGGACTTTCAATTGTCCTCAGACAAAAATGCCTCACATTGAAATGTATATCAAATGAGATTCAGACTTCCAAGTGAACATAAAAAGTTGCAGCTCTCTGCAATTTATGTAGCAAAAGCTATATATAAATAAGGCATGATGCTGTCTGTGAACTAACCCAGTTCAGGAGAAGACATAGTTTTACCCTTATGAGTCTACGGAGGTACAGGCGGGATCACTTGGATTTTTTTCTTAGAGCAACAGCAACGAGTTAAAATACTCCGTCACTTATGGTCATACA
This sequence comes from Pangasianodon gigas, assembly GCA_022758105.1. Lineage (NCBI taxonomy): Eukaryota > Metazoa > Chordata > Actinopteri > Siluriformes > Pangasiidae > Pangasianodon > Pangasianodon gigas. Next base: position 22,880,080 of record CM040463.1, on the reverse strand, counting down.
GGAAAGATGAAGACATCATTTGAAACTGTAATGGGTCTACTTTTATTTGGGTCCACTCACAATAAAAACAAAATGTTGTGCTTTTGTAAAGTACAGAAAACAAACAGGATGCATGTTCCTCTGCGTCTTTCATCTCCGTAAACTTCTATCTGGAGCACGTCACAAAAAATGAACTGAAACTCGGCGTATAATTGCGGCACAGACATAAGAAATGTGTCTATAGAAACCTTGATATGTATACTTTTTAAATGAACCAATGTAAATCCAAAACAAATATTCTCCAATTATGTAATGTGCAAGAAACTAACGACAGGTACAGCTCATTAGTGCTGATCTGGACACACCCACCCCAGTGCACGCTATTCATACGGTAATGACCTGTGCAAGCCATACAAACATGGTAAATGCCCCCATCAATGCAATAAAAATGGCATCAAGCTTCATCAGATTCATTGACTTCATCACTTTTGGATGATGGCACGCTACACACGTGAGGAAGCTCTCCAGATGGTCCTGAACAATGAGGAAGAGTTCACCCTTTCCTCAGAAGAAGAGCGCGACTCCGATTTTGAACGGTTTGAACGGTTGTATTTTGAATCGCTGCCACCAGTGCTTTCATAGTGCACAAAGAGCTATATGGCAAAATGTTTGTGCATTTTGCCATGGAGTTTATGGAACAGCTTATTGCAGAGCTCTGTGGTGTGTCACAGAAAGTAGCACCAATACAGCCCAGTAATGACCACGTGCCGGTTCCAGGAGCTGAGCTCAGATGTCAGGAATATTGCCACTGCTGGTTGCCAGATCTGTATGCATTGCAAAGAAGTACATGGCAAGAAGCAGCAAACACCTTGGAAATGCCAGGCATGTGATGTTCACTTGTGTCTTCAGTTAACCAGGAACTGTTTCCAGGAATGACACAAAGGTGTGTGACTGTGTTCAAATCTATGTGCTCAGAAATGTGCCTTTGACCCTCATTTTTAGTATTTTGATTATATTGTGCATTATGTTATAAATAAACTACAAACAAAAACATTTTTTTGTCCCCTCACATTCTTTATTTAGTTTCCACAGTGGCATTCCACCTTGATGGACTCATTAAGGGGGTGGGTCGTTATCTCTCCAGGTGTTAAAGATCTCAATACTCATGACCATTGACACTTCCTCGCATACAGCCTTTCTAAAACAAAAAGTGTCACACGAAAATTAAATCAATGCATTGTTTTATGTGTATGAATGATTAGGCTGGTTTTCACAACATGTTGTAACAAAGCCTCTGGTCTACATAATCTAGTACTCAAAAGTCTTGTGAAAATATATTTCATATGTGTTTTATGGCCCTATCTCAGTGTCCTTAATTATTATTATTATTTTTTTTACTAACCAAGTTTAAACTTGATTTTCTCAAAAATACAAACATGTACATACATGTTGCTCACATATTATTGTAGCACAATTTGTGCTGAATATAGCATAATGGGACTTATTGCCATTAATATGCTATAAGTAATTGAAATAAGAACAAATGTCAGGGCATCTCCAGGATCCAAAAAAACACCTGAGACTCCTAAGAGTTAACATACCAAATGAGTGCTATTTAACATAGGTGACCTTGGCAAGCAGAAGCATATACAGTCAGGTCCACAAACAACTGACAAAGTTATTATTTTAGATGACTACCATAGTGTACACACCTGGCCATGGAACAGCTGAGCAGCCAATTGTCCAATTCTTTAGTCCCTTAAAAAGGGGGGCCCAAGTATAAAAGGTGCTGTAATTCATACACCGTTCACCCAATTTGGATAGATATACCCTTACATTAAAGCTGAAAGTCTGCACTTTGAGCACATCTTCATTATTTAATTGATCAAGTCCAATATATTGTGGTCACAGCTAAAAGAACAATAACTTTGTCAAGGTCCAAATATTTATGGACATGACTGTATATAGCAAGAAGAGTTATTAATTAATAATTAATAATTAATATATTAATAACTAAATAATTAATGATAAAAAAAAAGCACCTCCTAGGTACTGACTAGCTCCTCCTGGTATAAGAAGACCTAAGCTGCATGGTATTAATTTTATAAACAGTGGAAAATAAATAATGTCTTCCTTTGCTAGACAGTGAAATAAATATTATATTATGATAAATATTAGAAAATATAGCAGCCAGTTTAATACTATTCTGATATTAATAAATATGTACTATGTATGAGCTCAAATACATTTTGATGATTTCAGATCAAATTCATTAAATGAACCACATTTTACTTGCAATAATCTACTCAAGCTTGCAGTTGATTGTAGAACTGAAAAATATGACTTCTCTCAGGACACTTTTTAGTTCTTTGAAGAGTCTGAATGAGTGAAATTGGCACTTTTGCTTTGTTTACTATTTGTGTTGGTTTGTTTCATAACTACAACTTCATAACTGTCTGAGTGGTGTCTAGGGCTGAAAATGTATGCATAAATCTCCACTGGTCAGAAACCGAGTGACAGAAAAAGGTGAACAAACCTTTGTTAGTGCATGCGGAAATCATACAAATCACTGGAACACAGAGAACACCAAGTTGGCGCTCAGTAAATTACTAGATAATTATATTAATATCTAGTCCCAAATATTTTGTACATCACATGCACTGTTCACATGCAGCTTCTTATTTGTTGGTCCATATCTCCAGAATACATGGCATTTCTGGAGCACTTCAGTTTGTCCTTTGGCTCAGTTTAGCAGCTCGGATCTACAGAAAAATGTCACCAGCAACCCAGAATTTTTATTTTACCCAAATTAAAAAAAAGTGCACACAATTTTATTTAACCTTTATTTTAGCAGGTATATGTCTCGTGTTCAAGAGGGACCTGGTCAAGAGGGCAGCATACAGGGTTTCAAGAAGCAAACTTAAAAGCATTCATATAACACAGTCAACACATTTGATTTACTTCCTGCAGCTGGATCGATTCAGAATGCATTGTATTCTCATCATGCTAGACTTTGATTTGAACTGTACCAAAACTACCTCACTCAGATGGTCTCAGACTGGTTGTTTTGGGTCTGCCTCTCGCCTGCCCATGTTTGTGATGGACACAGTATGTGAACGTGCACACTGGCATTACCTGAAGTGCAACTTAAGATGGCTAACTCAAAGTGTCGAGTACATTATTAATTAATATGTAAAATGCTAAAACGTAGTTGTATACTTTTCCCAGGTATATTGACCATATTGACCATTACAATTGTCAGGAAAAGATTTTAGAGCTTTGAGTCATGCCTGACTGAGCTCCCAATTGCTAACTAGTTGACATTATCTATCATTTTAATTAAAGTAACATAAGTAGAAGTAGCTAATTTAAGGTACCAACTGAAAATATAGCTGCAAGCAGCAGTTAACTTTGCCAAGATCTGGCCTCAGTTCCTGTTTGGTGACTGTGGCAGTGAGGGTGTGGTCAAGTGTCAGCTGTGGACGGAGAGGAGGCAGGTCGAACCAGCAGGTAACACACAATAGTTCTCACCTGTGTCTTGTTACCACCAGTCTACCTATTTGTGTCTCTTAGTGCTTTCAGCACAGACTGAATAAATGCGAGCCTGGAGCTCAGCTAAAATTCTTCCTTCCTCCTGAGTCTTCCTCCACACTCACACCAGATTCTACAGTGGTGCCAAAACCCGGGATCAGAGAAGACTCAGATGCTGCCAAGGAAGCCTCCCCAATTGGCGAGATTTTCAAGTTCCTCTCCCTCCTCCCCCAAACCCAACACCAAGCACGTTCCTCGACAGGCACAGCGAGCAGCAGCTGCATTTCGAAACCTTCATGCAGGAGCAGGCTGAGAGCCGGTGGGCACATCTCCAGCTGTGTCCCCTGCCACCGTGCCACATGTGATGCTCACCAAGCTGCCCTCCATGGATGATCTGGACGCCTTCTTTGAGCTGTCTGACCGTGCGGTAGCTGTGTGGGAATGGCTGGAGGAGGAATGGGGTCTGCGACTCCTCCCCTTTCTCATGGAGGAAGCCCAGCTTGCCACCCAATAGCTGCCACCATGGACACAGCTTGAGTATTCCAGCATCAAGAGGGAGGTCCTACAAAGCGTTGGCTGGACATGTGAGGAGCACCACCGATGCTTCTGGTTGCTGCAGCTCCCTGAAGTTGGTTGCTCCGTCACCTACACGCAGCAGCTGAGGGACTTCTGTCACCAGTGGTTGATGTTGGAGGAGCGAGACGTGGAAAAGATCATTGAGCTGATGGTACTGGAGTAATTCCAAAGCTCGACTCCCAACAGGAACGACGGAGTGGGTCCAGTGCCATCCGCCTGTGTCCCTGGACGAAGCTGTGCAGCTAGTGGAGGATCACTTGGTGGTGGCTGCTGGTCCCCAGGTGTCTCTGGTCTTTCTCGCGCTCTCGCGCTCTCTCCTTGGTACTTTGGACCTGGTTCCCACCTCACTTTTCCTCTCCTGCCTCTCTGTTTCTCCATGCTCTGTCTGTCTCTCCACAGGGGGAACATCCCATGCCCAACCAAGCTGGGGAAAAGCCTGGGCAGGTGTGTTGGTGCTGCGAGGAAGTCAGGCAGTTCCAGGATCAGTGTTTCTGCATGGAGGTGGGAACTCTGATCTGGATACCTGACGCACACCAGTCCTCTTCCGATCGAGCAGGAACGTACCTCATACCGGTGAGTAAACAAGGGAGTACTCATCAGGCCTTGGTGGACTTGGGGTGTAATCAGACCTCAGTCCAGCACAGCCTGATTCAGTGTGAAGCTTTGGAAAGTGCAGGTGAGTGTACAGTGAAGGTGAGGTGTGTGCATGGGGATATTCAAAAATATATGCTGCTGCCTGTATTGATAAACTTCCGGGGCCAAAAGCATAGTGTAGACCCATCCACTAATTCTTGGGACAAATTGGCCAGGGTTTCAGGTATTAGTATGAGAAATGTTTGTGGATGTTTGTGTCCTGCAGGAGTGAGGCACGTTGTGGAATGTGTGCATCATTGGCACTGGGAAGTGGTGCCGGGGTTGTTAATATCAGCTCTGTGTCAGGGGGACAAGGAGTGTAGGGAGGGCTCCGCCCCTCCACCCCTGGCGTGGATTTCCCTTTGGAGCAGTTCCAGAGGCACACCTTCGGTCAAGTGAGAGTAGTTGACGGTCAGCAAATTCAGCCTAATGTGCTATCCCACCCATATTTTTCGATTATTAAGGCTAGGCTATACTGAGTGACACAGGACACTCAAACCAAAGAGGAGATGACACAGTTGTTGGTACCAAAAAGCCGGAGGGAACTAATATCGTTTTGTGTTAGTCCTGGTGGATTATGCATTGCGATACCCGGAAGCAGTGCCTCTGCGCAACATGTCAGCATCCAGTGTTGCGGAGGCACTCTTCCGTGTTATGTCCCTAGTTGGGACCCCAAAAGAGATTCCGACTGACGAGGGCACTACGTTTGTCACAGACACTACACGAGCTTTACAGATTAATAGGGATTAAATCAATTAGCACTAGTGTTTACCATCCACAAACAGATGGCCTGGTGAAGCGGTTTAATCAGATGCTAAAAACATGATTTGTAATTTTGTTCACGAGGATGTGTGAAATTGGTATAAGTGGCTCAAGCCCCTGTTATTTGCAGTACGAGAGGTCCGGCAAACCTCCATGGGGTTTTCCCATTTCAAATTATTGTACAGGCACAGGCCTCATGGCATCTTGGATGTCATTAGAGAAAATTGGGAGGAGGGACCTTCTAACAGTAACAATAAAATTCAGTACGTTCTGGAGCTAAATGAGCAAAACTCCACACCTAAAGTCACCTAACACAGGAGAATTTGCATCAGGCCCAAGAACGGTTGTATGACTGTCAAACAACTGTATGATGGGGTACTCAACTACGTGAATTTCGCACCAGGAGATAAGGTACTCATTCTACTGTCCACATCAAGCTCTAAATTACTCACAAAGTGGCATGTACCATTTAGTGTCACACGGTGAGTGGGAGAAGTCGACTATGAGGTCAGGCAAATGGATGGAGACGATGCACTTCAAATATACCACCTCATGAAACTGTGAAGAGAGGCTGTTCCTGTGGCTCTGGCGATAGTGGTTCCCGAGAGGGAGGAGCTGGGACCAGAGGTAAGTCTAAAAAGTGCAGCCCAATTCACCCCAGTTCACTGTGGTGACCATCTCTCATCGTCCCAGAGGGCACAGGTTGCCAGTTCGCAAGGAGAAATTTCTGATGTGTTTTTGCCTCAACCTGGTAACATGGACTAGCAGCACCATATTGAGACTCCTCCAGGTGTGGTTGTACACAGCCACCCATACCGGTTAACCAAACACAAAAAAAAGTGGTTTGGGATGAACTCAAGGTTATGTTCTACACGGGAGTAATTGAGGAGTCCGTTTTTGTGTGGACTTTAGATAGGTTGATGTGGTGTCTAAATTTGACACATACCTATTGCCTTGCATTGATGAACATCTCAATTGGTTATGCGTGGCTCACTTTTATGTGACGCTGATGCTTACAACAGCAATTGCAGCCTGCCAGAGACCTAAGACCAAAAAGGGGGTGAGGCAGTTCCTGGGCCTGGCTGGCTATTATAGAAGGTTTGTACCTAATTTTTTGAATGTCACCACTGACTGATGTCACTAAAAAGGGAGCCACTTCAGTGGGCTTTCTACCAGGTAAAAGCGGTTTTGTGGGGGGGCCCAATGTTGCATTCTCCTGACTTATCTCTCCCATTTGTTCTGCAGACTGATGCGTTGGACACAGGGCTGGGGGCCGTTTTGTCCCAGGTGGTGGAGGGGGGATGATTGCTGTACATCAGCCACAAGCTTTTGGTAAGGGAGACCAAGTACAGCACAATCTAGGAGTGTCTGGCCATCAAGTGGGCGGTCCTCACCCTCCTGTACTACCTAATGGGGCACCTCTTCACCCTCTGTTCTGATCACGCCCCGCTACAGTGGCTCCACCGCCTGAAGGATGCCAACAGGCGGATCACTCATTGGTATCTGGCACTTCAGCCATTCAAATTCGTGGTGGTCCACAGGCCGGGGGCACAGATGCTGGTGGCAGATTACCTCTCCCGCCAGGGCTGGAGTCAGCTGCAGGCCGGACAGCTCCCTGGCCTGAGTCCTCCATACCCTCACACACTGGGTTCTGCAGTGACATAGCCATCAAAGTTTTTTTTTTTTTTTTTTTTGCAGTTTATGGATGAAATGTCACATACATATCAATAATCTGAGAACAAGAGGAAAAAAACCCTAGAGGAGGTTTAGACAAAGCATCTTGGAGTCCCTTAGGACAAGGGCCATTACTCATCTACAGAGTTTGGTAAAAATCTGTCACACCAAGTTCCAGTTCAAGTGGCTTTATTGTCATTTCAACCATATACAGCTGGTACAGTACACAGTGAAACAAAGAAGCATGCTGGCCTTGAAGCACGTTGGAACAACAGCACTGCTCATGGAGATGCTGAAGATGTCATTGAGAACACTGGCAGCTGGACCGCACATCCTCTGAGCACTGTGCCAGGAATTTTGTCTGGTCCAGCAGACTTCCATAAGTCGACTCTGCATAGAGTATTCCTCACATCAGCCGGGGTAAGACCTGTTTGTTGAGAGGAGGGGTGATATACCTCACCGCCACGTCATTCTGCGCCTCAAACCGAGCGTAGAAGTTGTTCAGGGCATCTGGAAGGGAGGCATCACTGTCGCAGGAAGGTGATGATTTCCTGTAGTTGGTGATGGCCTAGATGCCCTGCCACATGCACTGCGTGGTGCCACTGTCCTTGAGGTGGCTGTGGATTTTCTGGGCATATGCATGCTTTGCCTCTCTGATGGCCTGGGACAGTTTGGCCCTCTGTGTTCTTAGGGCCACCTTGTCGCCTGCACTGAAGGCGTAGTCTCGGATCCTCGGCAGTGCTTGCACCTTTGCAGTGAGCCACGGCTTCTGGTTGGACTGTATTGTGATGGCCATGGAGACAGTGATGTCATCGATGCACTTCCTGATATAGCTGGTCACTGATGCCGCATATTCCAAGTTGGTGGAGTCAACATCAGTTGCAGCCTCCCTGAACATTTGCCAGTCAGTGTGCTCAAAATAGTCCTGAAGAGCAGAGATAGCTCCTGATGGCCAGGTTTTCACCTGCTTCAAACCGGTTTGGAGCATTTGACTAGCGGTCTGTATGCTGGGATTAGCAAAACAGAGATGTGGTCTGAGCAGCCGAGGTGGGGGTGGGGCTCCGCCCGGTACATGCCGGGGATGTATGTGTAAACAAGATCCAGTGCATTCGCCCCTCTCATTACAAATTCTGCATGCCGATGGAATTTAAGGAGCGCTGACTTGAAATTCACATGGCTCAGGCGACAAACAGTCTATCGGGGTGTGCGTTCTGCAGTTCCCTAATAGCCCCATACAGTTCAGAGTGTCTCCTTAGCATTAGCGCTGGTGGGAAATTACACTCCAGCTATAAGGACAGTGGTGAATTAGTAAGCAGTTTTTGGTGGACTATATCTCTTCCCCAAATATATTAATTAGAAATATATCTTAACATAATTTTTTCAATTTTGAACAGGAATAAGCAGAGTATTTTATCTTCGTATATTAAATGGTTGAGGTGATGCACATATTTTTTATTTTTTAATTGAATTTTTTTCTTCTTCTTTTTCTCCTCCTCCTCCTCCATTAAAACTGATCATGCAGACCAAACTGTAGGTCCTACAGACATGAAACTTAGTCAGTACATAGAGTACATAGTACTCTCTCTCGCTACTCAGGCAAGAGAGTTGAGACCGATTTGCCTAATGGTGGCGCTATAGTGCAGCATTTTATGTTTTGACTCGTATCTTGAATATCATAAATCTAACACTAAAAATTCTTTCCTCTGCTTATTCCTAGGGTTCTCCTGAACAAAAGAACCATTTAGCTCCACCCACTTAGATGTTTTGGTAATTTGCATAATATGCAAAACCTACTTTTGAGAACTTGTAGAATTTTTGTTCTATCTTCACAATTTTGGTGTCAAACTACTCAGCAGAGTGTCACCCTCAATAATGATCAAAAACATGTTGACATTTATAAACAATATAGCTGCCACATGACAGTCACTTCTAATGAGGTGGAGCATAATTTACTCAAACAGCTCTAACTCATGACTTTTTGCATGGATTTGCACGAAACTTGAAACATATCTATAGGACAAGATTCAGAGGTTATGTGAAGAGTTTGGGGTGTAGGATTTTTGTTTGTCTTCACAATTTTGGCTTCAAACTGCTCAGCAGAGTGTGACCCTCAATAATTATCAAAAGCATGTTGACATTTGTCAACAATATGGCTGCCACATTTCAATAAATTCTAATGAGGCAGAGCCTAATTTACTTAACCCTGTCTTATAGATTACTGTAAATCATTGAAATATTGCCACCAAATTTGGTAGTTAAGTCCCATATACCATTCCCTACTCAGGAAAATGAAATGACCCATTACCTATCTGAAGGGGCACTATAATAAATTAATTTTGGTTTATATCTTCAGAACTGTAGGGAATAGAGTAAATCTTGTTATATCAGCAGAATTCCTGAGTACTTCTGCATGTATCATGAGTTCTTCAAAAACATAGTGGCTAACATAGTATCCAATTACATTGCAACACACTTCACAGTTTTAGCATTAATCAGTTGTCATGAAATTTTTTAAGTATCTTCATCTGTGGTTGTTTTCTTGTTCTATGCAAGTTTTTGAGAACTCCAAGGTACATGTGGTGCGGCCTGCACATGGTGCTTGGGCCTACAGAATGCCGCTTGTGCCTATATAGGGCCAAGCACATAGCCCATCTCACTTGCCTGAGTAGCGGGAGGGAGTACCATCCACTGACCAGGTTTCTTGTGTGTAGGACTTAGGGTTTGGTCTGCACAATTCATTTTAAGGCAGAAAAATAATAATAAATATAGCCGCAAGTGGCTATCTGCGGGGTGCAAAGCAGTCTTAGCCTACATCGCCAGTGGCCAGTCCTTGCCAATGTACACAGAACAACGTAGAGGCCATACATGAATATACTTCTTTATACTTTCTGAGAAGTAGCTTTTTCAACTTAACTCTGCCCCTTTTCAGTGATGCATTGGAATTCGTTGCCATACATGCATTTCAAATTATCTGTAATTCCATGCAGGAATTCATGAAGTACAGCTGTTTGACTGAACCAGCTCCACCTCACATGGGTTGATTGGCATGTGGCAGCCATACTGTTTACAAAGTTCAACATGTTTTTGATAATTATTAAGGTTCACACTCTCCTGAGTAGGTTTTACAAATTATGCAAATTAATATGGGTTGAGCCAAGGAATCAGCACTAACAAGAAATTTCACTGTCACCCTTTTTTTTTTTTTTTTCTTATTTGTGTTTTATTTATAAGAGATATGATTGTTTTTGTAAGCAAAACATGAATAGTGCTCCCCAGTGGCCAATGTGAATGAGATTGCATCACATAGTAGTGGGTCCATACTTGAACCTACCATTCAAGTTACGTGATGATAGGTTAACCTTGACAAATGCCTGTTGAAACCTGATTGGCTGATGGCGGCCATGTTTTTTTAAGTAATTAGGTCATTATCAAAATTCCAACTACAGATTGCATAATGATGCACCATACCTAATTGCAGCTCAATTGGACTTGGGGTTCCTGAGAAAAGGTTATCTGACCTTACCCCCGTACCGTATGCATGACCGTGCCGCAAACTTTGAACAAAGGCTCAGAATCTTATTGCGTATATGCCTTTCGTCTGGATGCACACAAGCATTCATACAGCTCTTTGAGGAGATTATGCTCTGCCTCATCATTGTTTACCAAGATTCTGGTCAACCAGATTCAGAAATGCATGGGGTTAATTATTTCAGAGCTCGCATTTGCCTACCAGCAACATTGCTAATAGCCATCAACAAACAAATGTGTCTTGTTTTTGCTTGACCAAATAGGGGAGAGGTCCGAAAAACAACAAAATTAAGTAACTGCTTTGGTCTTCTGCCACCTGCAAAGAAATGTCAGACTAAACCTGAGTGAAAGAAAAGAATTTTCTCTGAAAAGTGACTCCAAGAAGTGCCATGGCTTGAATGCAATGATGAATACATCAAAATGTGGTGTAAGTTATGTTGTTCACTTTCCCATCAAGCAGACAAAACTGATGCTTTTTATACAGTGCCACTAGAACATTTGTGAACCTGAAAATTTGACCTGAAATATGAACAGATCTTCATCTAAGTCCTAAAACTAGATAAAGATATCCAGAACCCAATTAAACTGAATTTCCAATAAGCTGAATTTCCTCCATTTGCATATCATCTGCCACACAGTGGATTAGTGGAGGTCAATCTTTAGAAATGGTTTTGTAAAATTTTACAGTCTGGTGAGCATTGATACGTCTTTTTCTGAGGTCCTCAGGAATCTCCTTTGATCGAGGCATGGCACACATCCATAAACCTGTGTAGTGAAGACCAGACTTTGATAGTGAAGACCCTGTAGGCACTGTATACGGTCATCCAGCATTTCATAAGCATGAAAAGAGTAAGGATCATATGAATGTATTAAATGCTGTTGCTAAGGAGCATGCTTGTCAAAATAAAAAGTCCAGTTGCCCACTTGCTAGATGGCAAAACAGAGTGAATAAAGAACCACGACACACTTTTTTGTAATGTTTTTTTCATGGCCTTTCTTAAGGCTAAACACACACCTCCCACATCTTCCTATGATGAAGATATTGCTTTATTGTAGATACTAGGAGTGAATGTCAGAGGTGTCTATCATTCTCGTGAAGGGGGAACACAAATAATGCAATGCATTGTGCAGATGATCAGAATGGAATTGAAGGAAAAGTTTAAGTCAGCTGAATTTTGGGGTCTGCTTTTTGCTGGATTGGATGATCTAACAGTCATCCAACAGTGGAGTGTTTACCTCCAATTTCCTTTGATTAATTGATTTGGCTGTCAGTTAACTGCGCAGGACATGTCGGGCGGGATGACAAATCTTTTCTGTGACAGGCTTGGATGAGTGGAAGTCAGTGGAAGATGAGTGCCATCAACATTGGTATTTGCAACAGTTTTCTTTCAGAACTATGGAAGATGAATGCAATTGGGAATTCCTTTGTGCATATTTGGTGTAATCCCTCTGTTGTCAAGCTGCTGCAGTTTTATTTACAAAAGGGTAGAGCAAAAAAAAGAAAAACTTCAATTAAAAAAAAGGTGTGTAATGAGAATGGCATGTCATTTTTGAAACTGGGGAAGTTTCACAATATCCAGTGGTCTGTGTGGAGACACTGTTAAAAATATCTAGGCTGTTGCCAGCCATCCAAAATGCAGTTGGCTACAACTGATGACAGTGACCTGAACCATGTCTGCATAGAATGTTTTCAGTGTTTTCTGACCAACATGCTTGACACTGGCAACATTTTGCAGCTCACACCCCGCTTGTGTTAGTGGGAAAAGCTGACCATTGAATAATGTAAAAATGAGCTAATGTTAGAAATTGGACAGTTCACACTTTTGCTTGATGGTGAGGGCCATTACAGGAAACAAACTGTTTCCAATGCTGATGCTGACAGGGACAAGGCTCATTTACTCAGCGGTTTAACTGAGGAGTTTGAAACCAGGTCATATGATCATTTTTTTAAATTATTGATCCTTCGTCTTGGCCTCAAGAAATGTAAAACCTCCACAGTTTTGGCAACACAATGATTGGCACCATTCTTCAGAAATATGATGCCACTTTGACTTTTGACTGAGACACCACTATAAGAGAATGGATGTGCTGAAAGCAAGCAGAAAAGCACTTGGGAACCTTATATGACTTAATCAGCATAGTAAATACAAGCAATCCAGATTGTTACTCTAATATCTACAATCTCATCTTGCGTCATCCAGAAGCACAAAGCTTAATGTAGAGGGCAGTGAGGAAGATGACACTTAGTGAGACCATGTTGCGTATAGAGTGAGTCCCAAACGCCATCTCCACACTGCAAAAAATAACCGTCTAAATATAAGAAACAAATGCATGATTTAAGAAGATACAGACTAGAAACAAGTCAAATTATCTGCCAGCGCAGTAAGATAATTACACTTGGTAAGATTTCTTGAAATAAGAAAACATATCTAGGCTTTAGAAAAGAACAAAATGTCTTAAAATAAGCATTAAAACACTTATTCCAAGCAGTGTATTTAGTCTAATTAACTTAAAACTAATGATGACAATTCCTCTTAATTTAAGAATTGTCATCATTATATATTCTGACTTAAAATGAGACAAAGCATTTAAACTTAAAACAAAACTATTAAAATCAAGATCACGCATACATATTGTCAACAATTATTTATTCAAATGAAGACTCTTGTAACACACAGTAGTTACCATGCAAAAACAAAGCAAAATCATTACTTGCTGCTTCTCAAAATACCAGGCAACAGAGTTTATAGATGCTGAAAAGCTCCTCGATCCTATGTCATATTATGTCAGTTTCAAAAACAGTGTGTATGTATTGACAAAATATAATCTGGAAGATGTCATTGCACTTAAAACTGGAAATTAAAAACCATACTGGATAACTGGAAAGAGTGTGGTGACTTAATACTGCAGAGTCTTATAATTTGTTGTTAGGTTGTAAATAAATGTGTTGGTGTTGACATAAAACGAGCATTTGGAATAAATAATACTAATGAACAAGTCCTAAGTGTGATTATTGAGCATTTTTTACTGGGCAACCTTAAAACCAGTTGCTACAGCTAAAACAAAGTCTTAAAAGATACAAGGCTGGCCTCAAATGATGCCTGTGATGGTAAATAAGATGGTAATTTGCAGGTAAAATAACTAACTTTAAGCTTTGCTAACTAAGTAAAAAAAAAAGATAAATAATCTTAAAACAATCATAATAATCTTACACAGTCTGCTCTTGCATAGTATTTTATTTTTAAAATAAGATCAATGAGATATTATGGCTAGAAATAAGATTGTAAGTCTTGACTAAATGAGGAGTTTTTGCAGTGCAGGTGCTTCCCTAAGAACCAGACTAAAAAATGTATGTGCACATAAACGTTTTAGTTATAATTACTGTTCATTATTACTGAGTGAGTGTTACTAAATCCATTTTGTCAAGAGGATCAGGTGACTAATAAGGTAATAAGCACCTTTTTAATTTTTTGCTGCTTGTTTTTATGTCAAAATATTGTATGAAGATATGCACAGAAGCACTGCAATTTCCTAAAGTAACAAGCACACAGCAAGTAAATAATTTCCACTTCTCTATACATATAGACATAGATTAGACATATGAAAGATGAACTTTCAGTGTTTTTAAAAAAATTTTTTTTTTATTTGCCACCATTTGAGTTAATTGTGAAAATATGAAGTGACATGACTTGGACACATGGAAGCGCCAGTTCCATAGAGTTAATTGAATTACCATAGCCTTCCTGTCAGCTTGAACCGGTTAACCATTCTCCAATGACCTCTTTTATAAACAAGCTGTTTCCGCAAGCATAACTGCAGCCCGCCGGATGTTTTTTGTTTGTTGCACCATTTTGTGTAGACATCCCAGGCGATCAGAGGATTCTGAAATACTCAGACCAGCCCACCTGGCACAGGATTGGTTGCAAAATTTTACTGGGTGGATAAATTTGGTTTAAGTTTTTTCTTAGGTTCTGTAAAACCATTCTTTTTATTTCAAACCCACATTGAGTGTTTCCAAAATCTCTTTTTTTTTTTTTTTGTCTCATCTGACCATAGAACCTAGTTCCAGTCAAAGCTGTATTAGTGGATAGATGAAAGATTTTCTTTAGCACTCCAAAGAGTTTATTGGCATGCAGGTGCCAAGCATTTTAGGGCCTATAAGGACATGCGTAAAAACATATAACTTAATATCAAGCCTATAAGCACCTGAATCAGAGAAAAAGCAAGATAATTTTAAGAAATATATGGTAAATTACCATAAAGAAATAGCATTTTTAATCAATTAAACTATTATAGCAGCATCTATTGTCCAACCTAAATTAAATTTTGCATGCTTTTTAAGAATCGTATGTGTTGCATGTGCTTACTTAATTTCATGCAGTGTTGAGTTTTCCCTTAGGAGTTTTTGACTTTTAGGTAGACTAAGCCACACTTATTTTTGTAAATAACTCTGCTAGTACTATCTAAATAAAAATGTTCAACGTATTTTTTTGATTAATTATTGACCTAGAGAGTCCGGAGAATTGTAGTACACTGGTTTTGTTGCGATTGAGTAAAAAACCTAGGACTAGTCCACAAAAGTGTTTTTTCTTTTTTTTAATAATCTCAAATATTTAGTGAACAGTTTGATTGACATCAGTGTCTCATGAGGCAAAGTTGTTCAGAATGAGGGGATCTAACATATGATATGAATACCGTGTGCACATAATATACAATAATTCACGCACATGCAATGTGGTAGCATCTCCCAGTGGCCAAATTTTTTTTTTGTCAAATTTTGCACAGTCCTCTGGGGCAGGGAGTCAAACAGGCCCACCAAATTTTGTTGTGATCGGCCTTCATTAACCTTGTCTAATAGCTGCTGAACATTGATTGGCTGATGTTGGCCATGTTTTTCAAGATTCATAACTGTCCTCATAGACACTGATGGGACCTTGGTCACTTGCAAGCTTTGAAGTCGATTGGAACAATGGTTCCATATTTAGTGCCGATTTCATGTTTTGTCTTGCTATAGCACAACGTGGCCAGGCTTCACCATTTCGTGCATGTGACCTCAGATTGAGCCCATACACAAGTGTGCCAAGTTTGGTGAAAATATCTCATTCCATTGAAGGGTTATAGCCATTTCAGTAAAGATGGCCACGCCATGACCTCTTCAAAGGTTTTTGCATGCCATTATGGCGATGAATCGAAAGTTCAACTTTTTTTTTAATAATTATGGATCTAAGGAGTCCGAAAAACTGTCCTGCACTGGGTTTATTTTGGTTGAGGGAAAAACCTAGGACTAGTTCACAAAAGTATGTTTTTTAAGTAATTGCAAATATTTAATGAATGATTTGAGTGACTCCTGACTGGTTCTTGAGGCAGAGTTGTTCAGAATAAGGAGCTCCATCAAACGGTATGAATTACTTGTGTTTGTGTGAAACACTGCAGTATATAAAATGCTTTATGTGCATGAAAAAATTTATAGTGCCCCCCAGTGGCTGATTAGTTTCAATTTTCTCACAGACCTCTGGAGCCAAGAGTCAAGCAAGTCCAACAAGTTTCGTTCTGATCGGCCTTTGTTAACCTTGTCTAATAGCTGCTGAAAATTAATTGGCCGTTGGCAGACATGTTTTTTGAGATACATGACTATCCGCATAAATATTGATTGGACCTCTGACAAAGACACTGCATGCAAATTTTCACGTCAGTCAGACCGCTGGTTCCGTAGTTAGGGCCAATTTCATGGTTTTTTTCCCTGTTATAGCGCAACTGGTGACACTCGGTTTTACGTGTCCTCAGATTGGGCCCTTACATAAGTGTGTCAATTTTGGTGAAAATATCTCATTCCGTTCAAGAGTTATAGCCATTTATATAAAAGTGTCCATGCCCATTTCAAACGTTTTGATGTGCCGTCGCGAGGATAAACGTTCAACATTTTTAAATAATTATTGATAATGAGACTCTAGAGGATCTTTCTGAACTGGTTTGGTTCCAAGTGGACGAACGGCGGAGATATACATTATGATCGCCTTGACCCAAGGATTCCAATGACAAAAGACACTTGAGTTTGTGTCAAACGGTTCAAATGTTATGGCCATTTTAGTAAAAAAATTTTGTTTTGATCACTGTAGCATCACCGTGTGGCCAATAGGAGTGAGACATTGTGTCGTTGTTGACTGATGGAGTACTACGAGCCCTCAAAGTTTCTGATCTCTAGGACTTACAGTTTGGTCTGCATGATCAGTTTTAGGGCAGAATAATAATAATATTTAAACGCTGCGAACAACGTTTACAGAGGCCAAGCACCCAGACTCTGTGAGCCTCACATTCACAGACGCACTACAATTGTTGCATAAGCAATCACAGGAAAGCAGAGCCATAACTATAGGCAAAGGGATTCAAGAGTGATTTGTAGTTTCATGCATTTGCCAGTCCGTTATGGGACAGTGGTTTTGAATATCAGAGTTCCTTTAATAGTATTTGTTTAGACAGGTCTCAAGATAATATTAGCCAAATTTGGTGAAGATGGGACAAAATTTGGAGGAGTAGCAAAAATGGCACTGAGATGGAAGCATTTTCGTCATGTTATTGTCACTTTTGACCAGTAAGTGGCACTGTCACGATATTTGTTGCATAGCCTCAGGGCATGGTCTTGAAGATGACCATGATTTGTGTCAATGTGCAAGGTCATTGCTAAGATACAGCCTCACATCCTGTTTGGCAGCTTTGCCGTCAGATTTGTTGGCACATTACGGGCAAACCAATTGGAATATCAATATTCTTTTGATAATTTTTGTCCAGGTTGGTCTGAATATGATGTATGCCAAATCTGGTGTTGATTGGACTTTTTTTTGCTACTCCTCCTGCAAATTAACAGTTTTTGACAAAATCCAAGATGGCAGAAAATCTAATTAATTAGATTATTAATTAGAAAATCTAATTAAAAATTGATGGCATAGGGTGTGTTGATCTCGTCTCAACCCAGGAAATCCAGGGAT
The DNA here is from genome assembly GCA_022758105.1 of Pangasianodon gigas. NCBI lineage: Eukaryota > Metazoa > Chordata > Actinopteri > Siluriformes > Pangasiidae > Pangasianodon > Pangasianodon gigas. The sequence goes on along the minus strand of CM040463.1, from coordinate 22,862,414 downwards.
GTCTGGCTTTTGGATACACGGTTCAAAAGTTATGACCATAAACATACTTCCAAATTAGGCCCAAATTTGATCGATGGTGGCGCTAGAGTGTTGGTAGCATTTGGCCCAAATTTGTTCAGAATGTTCTGTAGACCCTCCCCAGTCAGTGTGCCAAATTTCACAACTTTTTACCATAGACACCTTAGCCAGAAGAAGAAGAAGAAGCAGAAGAAATATAATGAGAAAAGGTAGAATAACTAACATCTTTGGTGCTTGGCCCCCTAATAATAATAATAATAATAATAATAATAATAATAATAATAATCCTTACAAAAACAATAGGGTTTCAGCACTTCGTGCTTGAACTCCTAATAAAAATCCTTTAAAAAGTTGCATGTAGTTCACAAGAATTTTTATGGGTTCCAATAACTGTGACAAAATTTCGGTGGGTTTCAATAACTGTGACAAAATTAAAATTTAAAAATAAAAATATTTTTGCAAGGTTGTTTTTTTTTCTTTTTTTTCTCTTTTTTTAGAATAAATTAAAAGTTAGAATGAGAATAAATAATTTTTTTTTCCTTTTTTAAATTTTTTTTTATTTTTTACCTGTTTTTACCAAGGGTGTCAATTCTGAAATTGACTATAACTGGAACTACTCTTTAATAGATACATCTGTACATTCATACATAAATCTGTTTATTTACAAACAATCACAAAGCATCTTCATAAACAATTTAACTGTCACCACCAAATAGAACGAAAAAGTGCTAAGTAAAGGCTGAGGTGTTTGAAACTGTATTTCAGGAACTTATATTCTATGAAGTAATATAGCTCCTAAAATCTGAATGATTACGTGACCAGAAGATTTATATTGAAAGATATTTCAATATAAACTTACTTAATGTGTTTCAGGGTGGATGATTCCTTTGAGTTTGAGTTTACACACAGTGTATATATCATCTCAGGGAGTTTTTCCTTGCCACTGTCACCTCTGGCTTGCTCATTAGGGATACATTTATAAATATACAAGCTTAAAATTTATATCCTGAATTTGTGTGTTTCTGTAAAGCTGCTTTGTGACAATGGCCATTGTTAAAAGCGCTATACAAATAAAATTGAATTGAATGGATTTTAGATTTATAGTTTGGTTAATTGAGGATGTCTGGGGCACAAAGACAAGGAACAAGTGGAAGTTGCTGATTGTTAATTTGTTTTTGACTCGGTTGTGGTCAGGTGTGTAGTGGAGGGTAAACGCTGTTTACGTACCTTTTTTGAATACAAAATAGCGTTTACTCACCTTTTTATGATTGTTTAATCACTTGTGATTGTGCAATTTTTTTAAAGGTTTGAATAAAATTCAACTCTTTGTTTACTGAGCATTATGTGACAGTTTAGCAGGCAGCCTCACCTTGACGCCTCCTTGCCCCCTTTGGCTAACAAAATTCGAATACATCTTAAAACAGCTAACAGTGTTTAATCCCTTAAAACATCATAGTAAAGGCCTAATTATGGACTGTACAAAGCAACAGGAAAAGCGAGAGGCTTAAAGTTGCTTCCATTCTCATAGTTGAACTCAATTCTTTTAACAAGCTAGGCTAGTTAAAAGTTTGACTGAAAAGGCTCAGGTTGAGGAAAGCCGCGCACGCATTGGCGCATAAAAGTTGAACTTGGTTTATTACAGTATTCTCGGTAAAGTGCGCTTATAGACAATTTATATGGGTATTTAATAATTACATTAGTTCATGGTTACTGCAACACAGAGCAGCAAACGACACATACACTTGACCATCAGCACAGCCAGTGGCACTGTGGGATCTACTGGCTGACTAGTGACTAGTGAGGTATTGTCAGTATGTGAATAGTTTGAACAGTTCGGTAAATAATTTTTTTTTGAAAGGAGCCTTGATTTTATTGCAGGTGACAGGTGCCTTGTCTATTTGCCCTTTTTGTAATAGTGTGAGAGAGTGCCCGTGAATATTTATAGTTTGCCTTCCTTTTTTAAAAAAAACTACGACATCCCTGGTGGAGTTATTTAATTTTTTACATCCAGTAGACTTAGCTGTGTGCTTTTCTAACATTAAAGCAGAAGCTGGAGTCAGACTGATACATCTCTAAGTGGAACCTTCTGATTGTTCAATGGCAAGAGGAAACTGTTGAGGTGAGATTATCCACAGCATCAGTAGGTTAGTCATAAGTCCAAAGAAGCAGGAGGAGCAGAATGAATCAGACAGGTCCAGAGGTTGAGCAGGAGAAATGTATCAAGCATAGTGGGTATGATGGCCTAAAAGTGGTCTATCTATGACATCATAACTAAAAGGAGCCAGAAGGTAATACCCTGGGACTCAAAGGGGGACACTTCACTGTCAACAAACCTGAAAGATCGTGTGAGAGCAGGGTGACGGCATCAAAACTCTCTATGAACCCATGAATCTCCTCACTGACGCCTATTCCTAAGAGAAAAATGTATTTAGCCTAAACAAAACTAGGTTTAAAGATTGAGAATGTCTCCAACACCAACAGGAAGGATATTCCATAGCTTTGGGAGGAAAAATGGGTGCCCTCTGCTGTGATCTTCATTATTCTAGGTACCGCTAAAGAACCTGAATATTTTGATTGAAACCAGTGTAACCAGTCATAAGGTACTGTCGGGCGAGACCAGTCAGTGCTTTATAGTCATATATAATTGTGTGAAATTTTACAGTGAGCAAGTGTAGCATGGATAAATTAGGTGTAATATGATCAAATTTTCTGGTGTAGTAAGAACTCTGACTGTTGCATTCTGGACTAACAGGAGCTTGTATATGCACCTACCAGAACATCCAGACAGCAAAGTAGTATAGTAGTCCAACCGTGAGGCAATAAAAGAGAGGGGGGGGAAACAAAGCTGACCACCTGATGTTATCTGCCTGAGCTTCATATGAGAGACTGGAGTCAATAATCAGACCAGGATCTTTAGCTACTGCAGAAGAGGCAACTGAAAGGCCATCAGGAATATGAGAGTTACTGCATGATCAGAAAGCTTACTTCTAGCAGCTGATGGCCAAAGTGGCCATCTTCTGTTTTTTAATATTTATAACTTCTGTTCTCTTAATATTTAGTAGGAGTAAATTACGGCGCTTCCAGTTTCAACTGTTATTTACTCATTCCTCAGCTTTATTAAGCTGCTGTGTATCATCTGATTTGGCACAGCTGAAATGTACAGCTGTGTGTCATCAGCATAGAAGTGAAAGCTTATACCATGTTTATGAATAATGACCCAGTAGAGATGTACTCAAAAACAAAAATTGAGAATCGTGGCTGATATCCAGTGACAACTATTAGACAGATTACATATACACCAATCAGCCATAACATTAAAACCACCACCAAAACAGCTCTGACCCATTGAGGCATGGACTCCACAAGACCTCTGAAGGTGTGCTGTGGTATCTGGCACCAAGATGTTAGCAGCAGATTCTTTAAATCCTGTAAGTTGCGAGGTGGGGCCTCCATGGACCTGTCTAGTTTGTCCAGCACATCCAACAGATGCTCGATCAGATTGAGATCTAGGGAATTTGGAGGCCAAGTCAACATCAAGCCTTTTGTCATGTTCCTCAAACCAGTCCTGAACAATTTTTGCAGTGTGGCAGGGCACGTTAACCTACTGAAAGAAGCCACTGCCATTAGGGAGTACCGTTGCCATGAAGGGGTGTACTTGGTCCACACCAATGTTTAGGTAGTTGGTACCCGTCAAAGCAACGTGTCAAAGTAGGTGGAACTACTGCTTATTGTTACATTTGGGTCTTATCTGAAATCTCCCTTCCCTTGTAGCGCCAGAGCAGTAGATTCGGGAGCACTACAGTGTGGATTAAATTCCGGTGCCTCCACATGAGGGTGCAATCATAAAACCAAGTGAAATTAAATTACAAACAACTTATCAAATAAGAAAGTACAGGCCGCAAATTAACAACCTGAATAGCAGCTTTGAGTCTCAGCACATTCATTACACAAGCAAAAATGCAACGGACATGTGCAGGTCCACATGAAAACTGATGAAAACAGTTTCAAAATATCTCCATGTTTCAAAAAGCTACACACTGAAAAAAATGCTGTTTTTGTGTGGATGGGAAGCCAAAATCCAGAGAAAAAATGCCCATATATGTATTGACGGGGCTAAGCAGCTTTAACCTATCTATCCAAGGAAGATACTGGAAATCATCAACAAAATCAGTGCCTTCTTAAAATAAAATAGAGCTTTGGGGGAAAAACTGAGTGTTTTAAATGGAGACATATTTGCTGAACTGAAAAAGTTTCTTCATGCTAACATTCTATCAGTGGATTTAGTGAGGGAAGATATTTGCTCATGTCTCAACGCTCACTGAACATGTATGCTCTTATTTCTTTGACATAGCACCAACAATTAGGACTGGATTGGGGATTCCTTCTGTTCCGGATGCAACAACGTCAGGCCACCCCACAGTTAAGGCACAAGAAGAACCCCTAGAGTTGTCCCGTGATAGGATACTGAAGAGTTGTCTTCGGCAGAAGTCTGTTGTTGACCTCTGGCCCTCCCTATGTAAAGGATATCCTGAACTCACTACAGTGGCAATGAAAATACTGCTCCTCTTTCCTGCTACTTGTGTTTGCAAGTCATTGTTCTCTGCACTGACTGCAGTGAAGAACACTGCTTGACTGCATTCTGAGAATGGTCTATAGATTTGCTTGTTATCCATCTCTCCAAGAATTGAAAAAGCATTAAATTCTCATTAAATTCTTCTTGTTAGGCCAGTGTGTTAAAATGTTATTAAATACAAATATAGCCACATGTTTGAAGCTGATGTAGCACAACAGTTAGCTTAGCTACCATTCTGCTATTGCTATTAACCTGTGGCTAAAAAGAGTTGAAATAACTTTAATGTTGTTACAGTTATATAATCATAATCAGAAACGTATTTGGCTGGTTATCTGGTTTTGGTTTTAAATTATGCTATCTTAGTTAAAAAGGAAAGAATAAAAACAATAAATGAAAGTGAATAGGCTGAGGTCTAATATGCCTGACCTTTGAACATTTGGACAAAACAGAGCAGGCACAGTTTCTCTCTGTAGCTCAGACATGCTCACATCCTTAACCTCAATCCTGAGAAATTCTCCAGCATCTCTTTGGCTTTAAGGCAGATGCAATCCTTTGCAAGTTTCTAGTTTATTAGTTGTTAGATTAGTATACTTAATAATCTGGTATCACAGACTATGATAATGACTAATAAACTTGCAGGTAACAATGATCTTTCTCCTAGGTCTGCATTTTTAAAAATCCTCCAGTCAGCAAAGATCTTTGCACTGTGTGTTGTATATCTCCTAATAAGAATTTTAGCATACTCTAAATACTATAAACACCAGCAATATACATCTAAAAAATCATGGCTATTGTACAACCAATCTATTGGTTAGTCATCCTTACCAGTTACACACACACTGCTTCATCCTTTCCTTAGAAAGAGAAAACAACTAAAACATGCCAATTACATGTCTGTAATACCCACCTTTCTGTACTGAATTACTGTACTGTCCAGATGTGTAGAATTCTAGTATTCAGTAAGTTCTTGTTGATTAACTATTTGATAGACATAATAGTTGTTAAGCAGTTAGGAAGGGAGACTTTATTGTCCTACACCCTAACCATAATAAATGGCACAGTGTGTTGGAAATATAGCAGGGTCCGAAATGTTGAGTACTGATAAAAATGTTGAGCTAATAAAAACTGTTTTCTTTGCCACATATCAAAAAATATTATTTTGCGAAGAAGATTGCATTCTACACCAAGTCAATAAATTAAAAAAGTAATATAATCAAAGTAGTAGTGGAAGTACTGATGATGATGGGGGACTGGTGTGATTAAATGTGAGCTGTTAGTTGTTAAGACTTTTCCAACTGTCCTTTATGGAAAATTTAACATCCTGCCCTTACAACTCGTGCATACATTATGTAATCATTCTGGGACAGTTAGTCTACTTGTTAGTAGCATCAGAACTGCCTTCTTCAGAAAGGACAGAAGTGGGGCGTGAGACTTCTGATTGTTTTTCTCCCATGATTTTTCTCTGTCTTGTAATCATGCTTCTAACAGACTGTTTTGTTTGAACAGGACTGGATGAGCCTAGACATGAGGAAAAGTGGAGCCAACAAGTGCTGAAATTGACTATCCTCTCTCCACATTGGGAAAATCCCTAACGTCGACTTCATGGCCTTTTGAATTGCTGTGTTTGCTGTTGTCCATCTCTACTGTTGACTTGTATATTGGTGGAGTAGCAGTGGGTAGCAACAATGCACAAGAACGCTGCGCTGTAAGGAGTGAGAGAGAGAGACATGAGGACGTGGACAGGCTCCTGGCGCTGGATCATGCTAGTGCTGTTGGCATGGGGCACCTTGCTGTTCTACATTGGCGGGCATCTGGTGCGCGACAGTGAACAGCCTGAGCATCCCAGCCGTGAGCTCTCCAAAATCCTAGCTAAGCTCGAGAGACTCAAGCATCAGAACGAGGAGCTGCGACGCATGGCTGAGACGCTCAGGTCAGTCCAGGCCTTTCTAAACTTTCTATGCTTGTTGTGTCCCTTTTCTGTTTTTTTTTGCTTTTCTGTTTTTTTTCTTGTAATTCCTACAAAAGTCACGGATTCATGGTTAGTCACTGTGTATGAATGGACAGTTACCTCACCACTGACTTTTTCAAAACACAGATAAAATGCATTTGTCCGTTTTCTTCCATACTTTTTTTTTTTTCGTGATCATGTTCCTTACTCCAGTGGTTTTCATTCTTGTTGTGTTTGGCTGCGATTCCCCCCAAAAATTTGCAACCTCCTGTTTGGGAAACAGAACAACTAAAAACCCTGTTGAAACTGTGCTACCCAGCACAACTGCGCAGCACAGACCACTTAGTCACACTGCCCACTATACTGCACAGAGCAACACACTAGACCGCACAGCACAACCCACTGAGTGGCACAGCATTGATCAGTTTACATGCACGACACAATGGGCAGCGTGGAACGGACCAATTTCAACCACATGTGCACGGCACAGTGAGCAGCGCAGTGTGACCTGAAGTGACTAGTCATTTGCCATGCTTTTGCCATTTTTGTGTTACTTTTTACTTGTACACTGTAAATTTTTTTTCTTTGAAATAACAGTAAAGTCCTGGCAGCAGAGATGCCAGCAATATATTGTAATTCTACAGTATTCATTCTCTGAAACTACTTTACAGCCTGTTACTGTAAAAATTAAATACAGTATATTTCTGTATTTTTTTCAGTTTACACTAAAATTGTGCTTTAAGTTCTATCTTGAATTTATTCTCTACTGGTAAGGTAGGTTTCTGACTTTGTGTACTATCTACTTGAATCAGTTGGATCTAGATTCTCGCCACTAGAATTGTTGTATTGTTGAATTGTATATTGTTGATTCTGTTGTGTTGTTTGGAAGTGTCTGTTAGTCTATGCTAATTAGTTCTCTCAGGTGATTAATCAAGAGTAGTCTCAGCCTTCCTTAAGGTGTGAATTGTGGGCAGGGCTTACTAAGATATATTGAAGGTGCTCCGCTACAGACACTAGTGTCTGTAGCGGTCAGAAACATAATTTGCAACAATTAGACACACTAATTTAGAAAGTGTCAAGTTCAATGGTGTATACTCTTGTTTAGTTAAGTGCTACACGTTCCCTCCCAGTTTTATTTTCACAAACCCCACTCCTGACTAAGCTGCAGACATGTGCCTCAAACCAATCTCTCTTGTTGCCTCTCACAGACCCAGAAGCTTTCATGCACAAGCCAGAGGCCGCACTACCAGTAACCTCATCTACCCTCCTCTGTTGTCTCAATCTCAAACAGTGGTGGTAGGTGGGCTCTGGAACTGCCAGTCTGCCGTGAAGAAAGCTGATTGAGCCTCTCCTGTTCTCCCTTTATACCCGATCTCTTGGTGCGGTCATATCCTCACGTTTTTTCATACCACTGCTATGCAGATGACACTCAACTCATCCTCTCCTTCCCTCCCTCAGACACTCATATTTCTGCTCGGATATCAGCATGTCTGGCAGACATTTCATCATGGATGACAGCTCATCAGCTGAAAGTTAATCCCACCAAAACTGAACTGCTGTTCATCCCAGGTGATTCATCCCCGTCTCAGGATCTTGCAATCTCCCTGGACAATTCTCTGATCTCGCCTTCGGTTACTGCACGCAACCTTGGGGTAACCATGGACAATCAACTGTCCTTCTCCTCTCACATTGCTAATCTGACATGCTCATGTCGATTTCTCCTTTATAACATCAGAAGAATTCGTCCATTTCTTTCCACACAGGCCACACAGGTGCTTGTTCAGTCCCTTGTCATTTCAAGACTCGACTACTGCAACTCACTCCTGGCAGGTCTGCCTCTGAGCGCCATTAGTCCTCTGCAACTGATCCAAAATGCAGCTGCACGATTGGTTTTCAATCTTCCTAAATTTTCCCACACCACCCCATTGCTGCGCTCCCTCCACTGGCTTCCTGTAGCTGCCCGCATCAGATTAAAAACACTGATGCTCGCCTACAAAGCCAAAAACGGACCAGAACCCACTTATCTCAAAGCTCTCATCACACCTCGCGTGGCACCACGCTCCCTCCGATCCTCTAGCACTGCTCGACTGGTCCCACCATCTCTCAGGGTACAAGGAAGGCATGCATCGAGACTCTTCTCTGTTCTGGCACCAAGGTGGTGGAATGAACTTCCCCTAGATGTCCGAACAGCTGAGTCACTGACAGTCTTCAAACGACGTCTAAAGACTCACCCCTTCCTAAAGTACTTAAGTTAGCACTTACACACACACACACACACACACACACACACACACACACACAAACCCTCCCAACAGAGTTTTGGGCTGATGGTATTCCTAGTTTGTGACCTAGTGAGCCATATCAGAATGTATTTTGATAGACTTCAAAGCACTATTGTAAGTCGCTCTGGATAAGGGCATCTGCCAAATGCCATAAATGTAAATGTAAAATACTGGTAGCAGCAATGCCAGCAATATACTGTAACTCGACAGTACTCATACTGTGAAATTTCTTTACAGCCTATTGCTGTAAAAATTAAATGCGGTACATTTCCATGATTATTCCAATTTACAGTAACATTCTGGTTAGGGGGATGCCAGTAGATTACTTTGAGTTCGCACTGTTTATTGTAGAAAGGCATAATTGATAATACAATAACTCAGTTTAACTGTTTAGAAAATCTAGGTTATCAATCTTCACTGCAATTAGCAGTAGAACATTACTGTTCTGTGGGCTAGAGACAACTGCTTAAAAATACTATAAATACCACCTTTTCTTCATATATATATTGACAGTTATCATGGCATCTGTCTGTATATAGTTCAATGGAGTTTTGATTTATTTCCTCAGTGTGGGAATCTAAACTCAATAAAAAAGTTGATCGCAAAAAAAATACTATAAATACGTTATTCTGAAAAATCTGTTAAATAAGCAATAAACAATTTAGAAAGGATATAAATCAAAATAAGTTTTTATTTAAAAGGTCAGTGTGAACATAAATTCAGCTAGTGTGAACATAAATTCAGCTAGTGTAAAAAAACAAAACAAAAAAGACCTGTTGGACGACCCAAGAAACAAGCCAAACAGATTTTGAGTAGCAAAATAAAAACTGCCTAATGTCTGCTCGAAACAATGGCAATAAACTAAAATTCTTAAACTGTATGTCAGAGTTTGCACCTTACAAAACATGAAAACACCTGAGACCTAGTTGAAACTCCTTCCAAAGTTTTGTTATATGTGACTTATCTTGAAATTGAATCAAACAACTGGCCTGAATGCCAAGGCAACTAATACAGAGGAAATAAGCGTTTAACTTAAGAATCCTGTGAGGTACAGTTATGTTCTCTCAAAAAGCAATTTAAAATATGTACAATATCTAAATTTACTGCAAAGTGTTTTCTGCTGTCTGTATATCTGAAAATATACATCAGTCTGAGCATTGTGAAAATAATGCATCATTAGCAACATTAGGAAATCAAACTGCACTATTAAAACCATTTTGAAAATATACATCAATAAGAACATTTTGAAAATTTGCATCAATAGCAACATTTGGGCCATTGCTCTAACTGTGCTAGATATATAAATATATATATAGATATGTAAAAATAACTTCTGGCTCCTGTGTGGTACAACAGAAAAGTATTCACCTTATCAGGAGATTGCGAGGTTGAATCCTGATGTTGCCAGAGTCCTCTATGATCAGAAGTCAAGAGAGCAAAGTTGGCTGTGCGAGGAATGGCATATTCTCTGTGCTATCAGTCAGAGAGACACTAACTAATTACGGGTGTCTGTAAGCTCATGCATGCAGAATAGGGCAGATAGTGCTTTCCAAGTCTGTTGTACTGCCCTTTGATGCAGCATGCACAGCAGGTCAAAAAAAAAAAAAAAACGTGCAAATCTTGTAGGAAGCATGTACTTGCCCCACCCTCCCTGGCTGAAATGCTGTGACAGTCTGGTCAAAACACATACTGAGCATCATAACGGGAACTCTTGCCCCCTTACAGTTTGCATATAGGCCAAACAGATCCATAGCAGATGCAATCCCAAAAGCCATGCACATGACCCTCTCCCACATGTAAGAAAAAGGACAGCTGTTTCAGAATGCTTTTTAATTTATTAAAAACCTATGCCACAATCATCCTCTCAAAACTTACAAGAAGGCTACATGACCCTGGCCTGTCCTCCATTATGTGGCAAATGGATCCAGGATTTTCTCACTGGAAGGTCCCAGATGGTCTGCCTTGGCAAGTACATCTCTGGCACTTTTATCATGAACACAGGCACCCCCCAAGGTTGTGTCCTTAGCGCAGTGCTCTTCACACTCTTCACCCATGCAGATAACACCATCTTTAAATTTGCAGACGATACAACAGTCGTTGCCCTGATCACGGGTAATGAAGAGGCAGCCTACAAAAGGGAGGTGGCAGACCTGGTAACGTGGTGTGAGAGCAAGAATCTCATGCTAGACATCAGCAAGACCAAAGAGATGGTTGTAGACCTGAGGAGAGGAAAAGGACACCACATGCCCCTGCTGTTTGGAGGGTCCGAGGTGAAGAGAGTGAATTATTCCAATCACAATTTGGGCCTTGTCAAAGTCTGTCACGCTTACGCTTGCTTTCCTTACGCGTGCCCATTTTTTAAATTATTATATCTTTATTAGATTTTTCCACATGGAATAACAAGTGTACAGATAACAGAAACATTCGCCACAAGTTAAGATTCCGCAAGATTATTTCCTCAATTAACAAAGCCCCAACAATTTACATAAATTTAGTAAAATATAATACATGGCAATAAAACTAAATTAGAACAGAATAATACAGCCATGGCCAAAAGTTTTGGTAGTGACATAAATTTTGTGTTTTTGTAAATTTTGTGATTTTTTTGCAAAGTTTGCTGCTTCAGTTGTTGTGGTGTTGTTTCACATTGTTTCTAGATTATTGTGCAGAGTGATCAGATGCATTTTAAATAATTGCAACTTACAAAAACCACAAAAACCCAAATTTCACTGTTTTTTGGCCCTGGCACAAAATGACCAGCTAACATCATTTCACTAATCATATCATCAGCACATGGGAAAGTGTAAACGAGTACTAGTCAGGTGAAATCACTCTATCATTCTGATTGGATAATAAGAGCAGACTGAGTGCTATAAAACGAGGGAAGAAGTGTTTCCAATCATTGTGTTCTTGTGTTAACAATGGTTACCTCCAAAGAAAGACGTGCAGCCATCATCGCTTTGCATCAAAATGGCCTCACATGCAAGGTAATTGCTGCAAAGAATATTGCACCTGAAAGAACCATTTACCGGATCATCAAGAACTTCAAGGAGAGAGGTTCAACTGCAGTGAAGAAGGCTTCAGGACATCCCAGAGTGTCCAGCAAGCACCAGGACTGTCTCCTCCTGAGGAGTCAGCTACGGTATTGTGTCACCACCAGTGCAGAACTTGCTCAATATTGGCAGCAGGTGGGTGTGAGTGCATCTGCACGCACAGTGAGGCGAAGACTTTTGGACAACAGCCTGGTGTCAAGAAGGGCAGCAAAGAAGCCACTTCTTTCCAAGAAAAACATACTGAAACTCAGACTGAAATTCTGCAGGAAGTACAAGGATTGGACAGCAGAAGACTGGTGCAAAGTTATTTTCTCTGATGAAACCCCCTTCCGACTGTTTGGGACAGTCAATTGTCCCGACAATTGTTGGGAAAATCCATTGTCCGGAGAAGAAAAGGTGAACGCTACCATGAGTCCTGTGTTGTGCCAGCAGTGAAGCATCCTGAAACCATCCATGTGTGGGGTTGCGTTTCATCCAAGGTAGTGGGCTCTCACAATTCTGCCCAAAAACACTGCCATGAATAAAGAATGGTATCATCCTGCAAGAGCAACTTCTTCCAACGATCCAGGACCAATTTGGTGGTGATCCGTGCATTTTCCAGCATGATGGAGCACCATGTCACAAGGATAATGAAGTGGCTCGGAGATCATAACATTGAAATTTTGGATCCGTGGCCAGGCAGGTATCTTAGCGAGTTTGGCATTAGTATAGTAGATTCTGTGTAAAATCTTGCATTGCAACAACAGAGAACAGGGGATTCTCTGTATTTACATTCATGAAGGCGTCTCTTGATTGTAGATTTTGACAATGATACGCCTACCTTCTCCAGAGTATTCCTGACTTCTGTTGATGTTGTGAAGGGGTTTTTCTTCACCAAGGAAAGGATTCTGCGATCCGCCACTTTAGTTGTCTTCCGTGGTCTTCCAGGCCTTTCCATGTTGTTGAGCTCACCAGTGCTTTCTTTCTTTTTAAGAATGTACCCAACTGTTGATTTGGCCACACCTAAGGTTTTTGCTATCTCTCTTATAGATTTATGTTGTTCTTTCAGCCTAATGATGGCCTCCTTCACTTGCATTGAGATCTCCTTGGACTTCGTATTGGTAACTCCAGCTGAACAGCTGCCAAATGCCAACTCAATACCTGATATCAACTCCAGACCTTTTATCTGCTTCAATTGTCTTGAAGTAATGAGGGAATGGACCGCACCTGGTCAATTAACTTCTTGTCAGTCAATTGTCCAAATACCTTTGAGCCCCTGAAAGTGGAAGTACTTTGCTTAAAATGGCTGTAATTCCTAATTGGTAAATGCCGATGCCAAAATCGATTGTGGTGGTGAAACACAAAAACTCTGTCATTTCCAAATACTTCCAGACCTGACTGTGATATACAGTGCCTTGCAAAAGTATTCTTACCCACTGAACATTTTGTCACGTTACAACCACAAACAAAAATGTATTTTTGGGGGATTTTATGTGATAGACCAACACAAAGTGGCACATAATTGTGAAGTGGAAGGAAAATGATAAATGGTGTCCAAAATTTTTTACAAATAAATATCTGAAAAGTGTGACGTGCATTTGTATTCAGCCCCCTTTACTCTGATACCCCTAACTAAAATCCAGTGGAACCAATTGCCTTCAGAAGTCACCTAATTAGTAAAT
>CM040463.1:22835086-22848779 GCA_022758105.1 Pangasianodon gigas | reverse complement strand
ACTGTGAAGCCCTCAGAGGTTTGTTAGAGAGCATTAGTGAACAAACAGCATCATGAAGAGCAAGGAACACACCAGATAGGTCAGGGATAAAGTTGTGGAGAAGTTTAAAGCAGGGTTAGGTTATAAAACAATATCCCAAGCTTTGAACATCTCACAGAGCACTGTACAATCCATCATCCAAAAATGGAAAGAGTATGGCACAACTGCAGACCTACCAAGACATGGCAGTCCACCTAAACTGACAGGCCAGGCAAGGAGAGCGTTAATCAGAGAAGCAGCCAAGAGGCCCATGGTAACTCTGGAGGAGCTGCAGAGATCTACAGGTCAGGTGGGAGAATCTGTCCACAGGACAACTATTAGTCGTGCACTCCACAAATCTGGCCTTTATGGAAGAGTGGCAAGAAGAAAGCCATTGTTGAAAGAACGCCATAAGAAGTCCTGTTTGCAGTTTGCGACAAGCCATGTGGGGGGGACAGCAAACATGTGGAAGAAGGTGATCTGGTCAGATGAGACCAAAATTGAACTTTTTGGCCTAAATGCAAAATGCTATGTGTGGCGGAAACCTAACACTACACATCACCCTGAACACACCATCCCCACCGTGAAATATGGTGGTGGCAGCATCATGTTGTGGGGATGCTTTTCTTCAGCAGGGACAGGGAAGCTGGTCAGAGTTGATGGGAAGACGGATGGAGCCAAATACAGGGCAATCTTAGATGAAAACCTGTTAGAGTCTGCAAAAGACTTGAGACTGGGGCGGAGGTTCACCTTCCAGCAGGACAATGACCCTAAACATACAGCCAGAGCTACAATGGAATGGTTTAGATCAAAGCATATTCATGTGTTAGAATGGCCCAGTCAAAGTCCAGACCTAAATCCAATTGAGAATCTGTGGCAAGACTCGAAAATTGCTGTTCACAGACGCTCTCCATCCAATCTGACTGAGCTTGAGCTATTTTACAAAGAAAAATGGGCAAAAATTTCACTCTCTAGATGTGCAAAGCTGGTAGAGACATACCCCAAAAGACTTGCAGCTGTAATTGCAGTGAAAGGTGGTTCTACAAAGTATTGACTCAGGGTGGCTGAATACAAATGCATGCCACACTTTTCAGATATTTATTTGTAAAAAATTTTGGACAACATTTATCATTTTCCTTCCACTTCTCAATTATGTGCCACGTTGTGTTGGTCTATCACATAAAATCCCAATAAAATACATTTTTGTTTGTGGTTGTAACGTGACAAAATGTGGAAAAGTTCAGTGGGTATGAATACTTTTGCAAGGCACTGTATATGTGTGTGTGTGTGTGTATATGTATGTGTATGTGTATATATATATATATATATATATATATATATATATATATATATATATATATATATATATATATACATACATGTGTGTGTATATGTATGTGTATGTGTATATATATATACATGTGTATATATACATGTATATATGTATGTATAACACACTATATTGCCAAAAGTTTTGGGATGTCTGCCTTTACATGCAGATGAACTTTAATGACATCCCATTCTTAATCCGTAGGGTTTAATATGGAGTAACAGCTTCAACTCTTCTGGGAAGGCTTTCCACAAGGTTTAGGAGTGTGTTTATGGGAATTTTTGACCATTCTTCTAGAAGCGCATTTGTGAGTTCAGGCACTGATGTTGGACGAGAAGGCCTGGCTCGCAGTGTCCGCTCTAATTCAAGTTCAGTTTTTTCATTTTGTCTTCAAAATGTGTATACTCTGCTCCCCTTGTCTTACTAATATATTTTCTTAGTCATTGTATTATTGGAGCTAGACCCTGTCTTAATTGTGTTTAGTGGTGCTGATTTCTTCATTTTATTTTACTCTTTTTCTGAACCTCTGTACAGCACTTTGGTCAGTCGTGTGGCTGTTTTTATATGTGCTATATAAATAAACTGAACTAATTCATCCCAAAGGTGTTCTATCGGGTTGAGGTCAGGACTCTGTGCAGACCAGTCAAGTTCCTCCATACCAAACTTGCTCATCCATGTCTTTATGGACCTTGCTTTGTGCACTGGTGCGCAGTCATGTTGGAACAGGAAGGGGCCATCCCCAAACTGTTCCCACAAAGTTGGGAGCATGAAATTGTCCAAACTGTCTTGGTATGCTGAAGCATTAAGAGTTCCTTTCACTGGAACAAAGGGGCCAAGCCCAACCCCTGAAAAACAACCCCACACCATAATCCCCCCTCCACCAAACTTTGAGTTGCTGCTGTTCCCTATTGCTTCCACTTTGTTATAATACCACTAATAGTTGACCGTGGAATATTTAGTAGTGAGGAAATTTCACGAATTGACTTATTGCACAGGTGGCAACCTATCACGGTACCACGCTTGAATTCACTGAGCTCCTGAGAGCGACCCATTCTTTCACAAATGTTTGTAGAAGCAGTCTGCATGCCTAGGTGCTTGATTTTATACACCTGTGGCCATGGAAGTGATTGGAACACCTGAATTCAATGATTTGGAGGGGTGTCCCTAAACCTTTGGCAATATTGTGTGTGTGTGTATGTATGTACACCGATCAGCTATGCCCAGTGCGTGAGCTGCCATTGCACAACCAGCATTGGTCATAAGATACCGCTAGTGTACTAACAGACAGACATCGAACAGAAACATTGTGAGAGCTGTGAAGAAAAACCCAAAAACAACATTTAGTGACATCACCACCAACCTCCACAGGGCAGGGGTGAAGGTGGCACAATGCGTCGTTTGAAGAAGAGCTTCACCTTGAAGCAGTTATTACAAGCAAGGAAGATGCAACCACATATTAATTTACTTTAAGACTATCTGTTTCTATAATTTTGCTCACTTAAAAATTATCACCAAAGTATTGCAAAGTGATTTTTTTTCTTAACATAAATAACACTTAATATTTGGTTGCATATCTCTTGTTTGCAATAACTGCATCAAGCCAGCATCCCACTGACATCACCAAACTGTTGTTCTTCTAATTTGATGGTTTTCCAGGCTTGCACCACAGCTTCTTTTAGTTGATGTTTGTTTTGGGGGGTTTCTCCCTTCAGTCTCCTCTACAGGAGGTGAAATGCATGCTCAATTGGCTTAAGGTCTGGAGATTGTCTTGGCCAGTCTAAAACCTCCCAGTTTTTTCCCCGACGAAGTCCTTTGTTGGGTTGGCAGTGTGTTCTGGGTAAGTGTCTTACTGCATGATGAAGTTTCTCCCAATTCTCTATGGAGACTACTCGCTTACTTATTCAGGCCCTTCTTAGCTTGAGATTGGACTACTACAAATCACTCCTAGCAGGTCTTCTCCTGCATGCCATCCAACCTCTGCAACTAATCCAGAATGCACTTGTTCTCAACTTCCTGAAGTTTTCCTCACATGATCACATTGCGGGGTCCCGTAGCAACCCACATCAGATTTAAACATTGATGCTTGCCAATAATGCCAAAAACAGACCAGCCTCCACCTAAGTGAAGGCACTTCACCTAACTTCACCTGTTGTCTCGGAGATGGTGTTTCACACCTCTCTCCCTGTCTCATCTCAACATCTCATCCTTTGACTTCCATGTAGTTACAGTTACCTCCTTGATCAACCTTGTCATCATTGTCATCTATCACCCTCCTGGTCCCCTAGGGACCTTTTTTGAAGAAATGGACATGCTCCTCAGTCTTTTCCCTACCAACAGCACCCCTCTTACTGTCCTTGGAGACTTCAACCTCCCCTCTGACAAGCTCCAGTCCTCTTGCCTTCTCCCTCTTCTGCATTCCTTCTCCTTGTTATTCAACAGCTGCCCTACCACACATAAGGGAGGAAACACCCTGGACCTGGTCTTCAGCCGCACTTCTCCAGCTACAGACATCAGTGCTACCGCACTCCACATCTCCTGTGATCACTTGGTATCCTTCACCATCACCCTCCCTATCCTGTCTAAAACCAACTATCAATACTTCTCTCCCACTTTTTCGAAACCTCCACTCTATCTCCCCTTCCTCCATAGCTTCTTTCACCCATAACTTCCTGCTATCATCTCTTCCAGACCCTGACTCCTTTTCCTCCCTCCCATTGGAGTTAGCCATGAGACACTTTCCTCATTTTCCTTATCCATGGACCTCCTCTGCCCTCTATCTTCTAAACCCAGGAAGATTTCATGCCCCGTTCCTTGGCTATCGGATGTGTCATGCAGCAATCAGAGAAAATTAAGAACAGCAGAGAGAAAGTGGAAGAAATCACAACTCAACACAGGTCTTGCCTCTTACCACACTCTCTTGTCCAAATTCTCATCTGAAGTGACTTCTGCTAAGGCTGCCTTCTACAAGGAAAAGCTGGTAACTTCTGCACAAGATCCTTGCAAGCGCCACATCTTTTCTTCACTGCTCAACCCACTGGCTCCTCCTGCTCTGTCCTTCCTGACTCCTGTAGACTTTGCCACCATTTATGATGAGAAGATTGAAAAAATCTGCCAGACTTTCATTCTACCCCAACTCCTACGCTACACACTCAGGATTCCCCTTCTTTGCTGGCACATTTTTCTAAACTAGCAACAGAAAAGATCCTGCAAGTCATCTTGTCCTGCAATCCTACCACCTGGCCATTGGATTCAGTCCCTTCCACAATGCTCCAGACCATGTCTCAAGACCTCCTCCCCTTCATCACTACTATCATCAATGGCTCCATAACATCTGGTCATGTACCAACTGCTTGGGTTATTTCCATCCTGAAGAAACCCACTCTGGATCCCTCTGACATCAGCAACTATCGGTATCACTTCTCTCTTTTCTTTCTAAAATCCTTGAACGAACTGTCTGCAGTCAACAGTCTCTCTATCTCTCACAGAACAACCTCCAAGATCCTAATCAGTCTGGCTTCAAGTGGCATATTCCACAGAGACTGCCCTTTTGGCCATCATTGAGAAGCTACATGCTGCTAGATCAGCCAAACTGTCAGCCAAACTCATCTTCCTTGACCTTTCAGCAGCGTTTGACACCGTGAACCACAAGACTCTCTTGTCCACCCTCATGAGTCTAGGAATGCCTGGTGCAGCATGCCATTGGACTCTCCATTGGTGTCCCACAAGGCTCAGTACTTGGTCCTCTTCTGTTCTCCCTCTATACTCGATCTCTTGGTGGGGTTATATCCTCACATGGGTTTTCATACCACTGCTATGCGGATGACACTCAACTCATCCTCTCCTTCCTTCCCTCAGACACTCATGTTTCTGCTCAGATCTCACCATGTCTGGCAGACATCTCATCATGGATGACAGCTCATCAGCTAAAACTTAATCCCAGCAAAACCAAACTGCTGTTCATCCCAGGTGATTCATCCCCATCTCAGGATCTTGCAATCTCCCTGGACAACTCTCTGACCTCACCTTCAGTTACTGCAAGCAACCTTGTGGTAACCATGGATAATCAACTGTTCTTTTCCTCTCACATTGCTAAACTGACACACTCATGTCAATTTCTCCTTTCTAACATCAGAAGGATTCGTCCCTTTCTTTCCACACAGGCCACTCAGGTGCTTGTTCAGTCCCTTGTCATTTCGAGACTGGACTACTGCAACTCGTTCCTGGCAGGTCTGCTTCTGAGCACCACTGGACCCCTGCAATTGATCCAGAATGCAGCTGCATGACTGGTTTTCAACCCTTCTAAGTTCTCCCACACCACCCCATTGCTACGCTCCCTCCACTGGCTTCCTGTAGCCACTCACATTAGATTTAAAACACTGATGCTTGTACTCATTCATAGAGACTTCAAAGCACTTCTGTAAGTCGCTCTGGATAAGTGCGTCTGCGAAATGACGTAAATGTAAAGGTAACTGACTACTAAACTGTTTGGTCAAATCTGCAACTATAGACCCTCCCAGGTGTTCTGTGTTAATGTCACCTGCTAGCATCCCCACACATCAAGGCTTTTTAAAATACCATCCCACCTCTTTAAGTACCTATGAATGTGCGTGTACCCCAGTAATTATCAGAAACCAACAAAGGGAAAACAAGTTCAACAAACACAAATCAAATTGAAATAAAACCAGTACAATTTCCTACTGCTGCAAGTTTATACATCCTCCTTAACCAAGCGTTATTGAACGTCAGATCTGTCAAAAGCAAAGCAAATCTTATTTTTGGTTTATTTGTTGATCACAATCTTGATTTTAGATTTTTATGGAAACTTGGTTAGATGCAAATGGACCAGCTACTCATCTTTAAGCCCTTCCATTTAATTATTCAGCTTTATCCACTGTGCGACAGGGCAGGAAGGGAGATGCTGTTGCATGCTTATACATGGATATATTTGCGTGTAAATTTTTCATGCTGGGGAAAATTTATATCTTTGAACATATTGCTCTTGCAGTTGGTCGAAATACTTCTATTCTTTGTTGCCATTTACAGACCACCTAAAAGCAACTCTGGGTTCCTTGGCAAATTCACTGAACATTTGTTAAACTTGTCGACTAGCCGTGCTAAAATTCTTATAGGTAGAGATTTTAATTTGCACATAGATGACATGCATGATACAAGAGCCAAGGATTTTATAACACTTTTATACCACCTTGTATCAACACACAAACATAGGCATATTCTAGATTTGGTCATCACAAAGGGCATACATACAAATGTTAAATCTGTACCAAAGCAAATTCTGATCATTTCTGTGTTTTCTTTTTTTTATGAAGTGAAGTGACTTGTGGCCAAGTATGGTGACCCATACTCAGAATTTGTGCTCTGCATTTAACCCATCCAAGTGCACACACACAGTAGTGAACACACACACACCATGAACACACACCCGGAGCAGTAGGCAGCCCTTTTTTTGCTGCGGCGCCCGGGGAGCTGTTGGGGGTTCGGTGCCTTGCTCAAGGGTCTCACCTCAGTCATGGTATTGAGGGTGGAAGAGAGCGCTGGTCATTCACTCCCCCCACCTACAATCCCTGCCGGACCTGAGACTCGAACCCATGACCTTCAGGTTCACCTTCGGGTTGCAAGTCCAACTCTCTATCCATTAGGGACCTGACTGTAACAAAGTCTACCCAAGAAGCAGTATATTTATGCAGGAAAAACAGAGTATTTCACAAACCTGAAAAAAACATGCACCTACTAATTTATTGTCTCTTTCCAATAGTGATCCAGTATGTAGTTTTAACACCAAATTTGGAACTTGGGCCAAAATGGAAAAAGAACACATGCTGCAAAGAAAGTCCCATTGAAGACAGCAGAAGTTAAAGAGCTCAGAAGTTATTGTCGAAAAGCTGAACATTAGTGGAGAAAAACAAAATGATAGGTGCACTCTGAAAGTCTAAAGAAACATATTTCTATTTTTATCAATGCTGTAAGAAAATCAAGAATGCTGCACTACTCAAATGTAGTTAATGAACGCAAGGGAAATGCCAAAATATTTTTTCTCTTACAGATAAACTTATAATCCACCACAGTCCAGAAACCAGTATGCTTCATCAACCCAGTTACCTGATGAATTTGCTTCTTATTGTGAGACAAAAGTAGCAACGATTCAAGGCATTACCAAGACAAGGCATTACCCAAGCAAATATTAGATCATGAACTTGTGAGCTAGACACTGATTGCTTTAAGACTACATGGCAAACCCAGCTTCCCCTAAAATTACATTAAAATGAGGCAATGAAATGTTTACCAAAGTGTCTATACTATCCATCAATCTTGGTGGAATTCAATATTTTTGCAAATCAAATGATCATATATATCACTGCAGTATTGCACTGTTTGTTCATTAAACTCAAACTGTTATCAATGCACATTGCAGCCTGCATGCAAATCTCCTTTGAACCCTGAAAAACAGAGCTAACACACACAGAGGGAAGTGCGTCAGTTAGCGTCTATTTAGGTGTCCTTGTACTTGCTGTTTTAATGGGACGGAAGATTAACACTCACTGGACAACAGGCTTTCAACACGCCATTTTGAGTCCTGCTCGGAGACGCAGCTTCACTGGATGTACATGTAGTGTGGGCGGGTGTGTTTTGCACAGCAAAAAAAGAAACATTACTATTAGGTGTAACAATACATTGTTAGACGATACAAAAATGTGACAGAGTGCAATGTGGAAATCTGTGATTCACATAGTGGAAGTCAGCATTCTGTTATTTATGCATATAATGCAGTTGCACTATTTGAACACTATTTGAACAATCTGCACCACCTATAGAGTTAAAATATATAGAGAGCAGGCTGGTCATGTGATTGCATTTTTACGTGATTTACTTTCATGGAGAGACTGCAAGATCTGCCCTTTTGTCCGTATTGCAACGACCAACATGCATTATATGTTATACAGTTACATGACCACGTTATAACATTTAAAGAGCTCTACAGTAGCTTTCAAACAACACCAAAGGCCACAGAACTTGGGCATTTTAGCTGCTACAGCGCTCATTATGTTTTAATCAGTCATTTTCAAGTCCCCAGGTCAGACACTTTGTTTATTCAATCAAAGTTTTGGGGAGAATTTATTAATTCATTTATTTTTAAGATATGGTGAACATGTAGTACATTTTGTTTACATTATTAAATCTGTGTTCATAGCAATTTTTGATTTATTTAGTTTTATACAAACAAAAGTGCACGTTGTTTTTGCATTGTTTATTATTCAGAAATAAATAATGAGTCTTTTCAGTCATAATTTTTCTTCATTCAAATTTTGTTTAAAATATTCTGAGAATAGAAATCATGAAGCCAGGATCTTGAATCGAATCGAAACATGACCGCAGTGTATTGTTACATTGCTAAACCTCAGCCATTTTTATCTAAAGAGGTTGCAGAAAAAATTGTAACACACTCTTTTATGGACTTCTCAAAGAAACTACCTATCCTTTACAATTAGAAAAGAATACAGCAGCTTGGCTCCTAACTCAAACTAAAAATAGAGATCATATAACTCCCATTCTTACATAATGACACTGTGATATCCAGAATCGATTTTAAAGTGCTTTCACTGGTTTTTAAGGCTCTTAGAGTTGCAACACCTGTGTATTTAGTAGAGCGCCTGATGGATTATACCCCAAATTAATTTTTTACGGTCAACAAATGCTGGCTTTCTAAGCATTACATTTTTACAAGAAGAAGCTTGCTAAAACTGCATTTAGTGTCCATGTTCCCCAGATGTGGAATTCACTCCCAGGCTATATCTGTCAGGCACCCTCAATAAACATATTTAAAAAGCACCGTAATGCATATTTATTTAACATGACTTTATGTGCACTGTGCACTTGCACATTCATGCATAAAATCATACAGATACAGGCCAAGAGCTTCAGTTAATGTTCACATCAAACATCAGAATGAAGAAAAAGTGTGAAAGGTGTGATTCACTTGGAAACCACTCGCCACTGGTGAGGATGGGCCCACACGGGCAGCCTAAAGTTACATGAGATTACTGTGGATGGTACCACTTAGAAACCATGAAGATGGCTTTGGACTTCAATTGATATGAACGGTTTTGCTACGATGGCTTAGGACTACAATTGCTTTGATAGCTTTAGGACTGCAATTCCCACTTAAGACTCCATCAGTGAACAGTTGATGACTTCAACAAAATAGACTTCATGTGTAAACTATAATGAACTTTCGTGGTTACACAATTGCACTTTTTGACCATATAGTATACAGTGTAGAAGGGAATTATTTATAATCGCACTATCCGATGTCACCCAGATGAGGATGGGTTCCCTTTTGAGTAACTGGTTCTTCTTGAGGTTTCTCCCTCATATCGTCTCAGGGAGTTTTTCCTTGCCACCATCACCTCTGGCTTGCTCATGAGGGATAAATTCATAAATTTAAAATGTATATCCTGAATTTATATATTTCTGTAAAGTTGCTTTGTGACAATGTCCATTGTTTGTTAAAAGCACTATACAAATAAAATTGAATTGAATTGATCTCTGTTGCTTTGATCATGCTGGCATTGACATTGGTAACAGAAGGGCTGGTTTGAGTATTCCATAAACTGCTGATCTCCTGGGAATTTCACACACAACAGTCTCTAGAGTTTATACAGAATGGTGCGAAAAATAAAAAACATCCTGTGAGCGGATGGTCTGCAGGCTGAAACACATTGTTGATGAGATAGATCAGAGGAGAATGACCAGACTGGTTTGAGCTGACCAGAAGTCTATAGTACCTCAAATAAGCACCCTTTACAATACTTTTTCTTCATTCTGATGTTGGAAGTGAACATTAACAAATGTGTGAGATCATCAGGCATCCACATACTTTTGCCCACATAGAGTATATAACCCTGCTCCCTGTAAATTGTGGCACTTTTCCAGTGGAATGTGTGGTACTGCACGTTAGCCAATTTAAGCACAGACCTATCTGTATTCAATTCAATTCAATTTTATTTGTATTGCTCTTTTGACAATGGACATTGTCACAAAGCAGCTTTACAGAAATAAATACATTCAGGATCTAAATTTTAAATGTATGAATTTATCCCTAATGAGCAAGCTAGAGGTGACAGTGGCAAGGAAAAGCTCCCTGACACAATATGTGGAAGAAACCTTGAGAAGAACCAGACTCAAAAGGGAACCCATCGTCATCTGGGTGACAGTGCAATTCTAAATAAATCCCTTTAATAACTGTGTAATACATGGACAAATAGTGCATTTGTGTAACCAGGAAACTGATTACAGTTTTCACATGAAGTCTGTTTTGTTGAACCTATCCACTGTCCACTGATGGAGACCTGAGTGCAAAACTGCTCACGGCAACCACAGCCCCAAAGCCCCAAAGCCACCACAGCAATCACAGTCCCAAGCCATCACAGTACAACTGCCCATATGAACCACAGTCCAAAGCCATCTCCACGGTCCCCAAACAGCTCCATCCCCAACAATCCCAGTGGTCTTCAGGCTGTTCATGTGGGGCCACCCCCAGCAGCAGTGAGCAAGTTCTCAATGAGAACTCCAACCAGAAGTAGGGCATCAGGATGGATCAGACAGGTCCGGAGAGCAGAAGGGGTCAGGATCACTGCTATCTCAGGAGTAGAATGTGTAGCTCGACAGAGAGAGAGAGAGGGAGAAATTGTTAGGTATGCTTTATAAAAAGTAAAAAGTAGAAAGTAACATAGACATGAGGGCACCCTGGGACATAAAGCGACCAGCCACTCCACTGTCAGAAAACCTGAGTGAATGTGTGAGAGTGGGGGGGGTGACAGCATCCAAGCATCCCAGTTCACCACAGCACTCTATGCCTGTGAACCCCCAAGATCTACTCCTTTACCTAAGAAAAAATATTCACAAAAGGCTTGACTAAACAAATATGTTTTCAGCCTAGATTTAAAAACCGAGTCTGTGTCTGGGCCCTGAACACTAATTGGAAGGCTGTTCCATAACTGTGGGGCTTTGTAAGAAGCTCTACCCCCTGCTGTAGCCTTCACTATTCGAGGTACCAACAAATAGCCTGCACCTCTTGATTGAAGCAGGCATGGCGGATCATAAAAGACCAAAAGTTCGCTCAGGTAGTGTGGCATGAGACTATTGAGTGCTTTATGGGTCAATACAGTATTTTATAATCAATGGGAAATTTGATTGGGAGCCAATGCAGTGTGGATAAGAGAGGGGTGATGTGGTCATACACTTGCATGCAGGACTCTTGCAGCTGCATTCTGCAAAAACTGGAGCTTGTTTATGCATCTACTGGAAAAGCCAGGCATTAAGGCATTACAATAATCCAACCTAGAGGTAACAAAAGCATGAACTAATTTTTCTGCATCGTGTAGTGACATTATATTTCTTATCTTAGCAATATTTCTGAGATGAAAGAAGGCTATCCTAGTAATATTATCTGCATAAAAGCCTGGAGTCAATATTCGCACCAAGTTCTTTTACTGCTGCACATGATGAAACAGAAAGGCCATCCAGAGTTGCTAGGTAATCAGAAAGCTTACTTCTAGCTGTATGTGGTCCTAGTACAAGTACTTCTGTCTTGTCAGAATTAAGTAAAAGGAAGTTAATAAGCATCCAGTGTCTAATGTCTTTTGCACATTCCTCAACCTTATTAAGCTGGTGTCTCTCATCTGGCTTTGCTGAAACATACAACTGTGTGTCATCAGCATAACAGTGGAAGCTAATACCATTTTATGAATAATTTTGCCCAGAGGTAGCATATATAAAGAAAAGAGCAGTGGGCCTAAAACAGAACCTTGTGGAACACCAAACTTTATCTTAGTATTCGTAGAGAAGTCACCATTTACATCTACAAACTGATAATGATCAGTCAAATAAGACCTGAGCCAGGAGAGGGCCGTTCATTTAACGCATACAACATTTTCTAGTCTATCAAGGAGAATAGGATGATCGGTGGTATCAAAAGCTGCACTAAGGTCAAACAACACAAGCAGGGAGACATAGCCCTGATCAGAGGCCAATAGTAGGTCATTTACCACTTTAACCTGCACTGTCTCTGTGCTATGATGAGGCCTAATTCCTGACTGATACATTTCATGAATGTTATTCCTATGTAGGTATGAGCATAACTGCTAGGCTATAACCTTTTCTAGGATCTTGGAGATAAAGGGGAGGTTTGATATTGGCATATAGTTGGACAACTGACAGGGTTGGAGATCAGATTTTTTAATCAGGGATTTAACTAACTGGAGATTTGGAGTGCTGATTGGTGATGGGTACAAGTAGTAAAATTACTTAAAATTTATAAATGAATTTTGCTTTAAACAAAATTTCAAAATAGAAACAGTCCTACGGCTTATGGTTTACCAGCCAGTGAGTCATACTTTGTCAGTGTGGTTTTGTGTTTGTGACTGTGTGCTACAGTGTCACTTTAGGGACAGATTTCACTGCACTTAATTCTGTGTAGTTAGGTTTTTGGTGTGTCGAGTTGATTGATTCTGATTGTTCTGAAGTTAGGCTGGTGCTTATGCAGTGCAGTGTTAGTATGGATTAGTACAATGCCTCTTGCTCCTCTCTCTCAGGTTGCCAGAGGGTCAAGCTGATGCAGACACTGGAGCTGCAGGGAAGCTCCACAGCCTGGAAGAGCAGTTACTCAGAGCCAAAGAACAGATCAACTCTTACCGCAGTCTACCTGTTGATGGTGAGAAACACGCATTACATTTTGTTACATTTTGCCATTATATGTACAGTTGAGGTCAAAAGTTTACATCCCCCTTTCAGAATCTGCAAAATGTTAATTATTTCACCAAAATAAGAGGGATCATACAAAATGCATGCTATTGTTTATTTAGTGCTGACCTGAATAAGATATTTCACATAAAAGATGTTTACATATAGTCCACAAGAGAAAATAATAGTTTATTTATAAAAATGACCCCGTTCAAAAGTTTAAACTTTTGAACAGAATGGAGATGTGTGCATTTTTCTTATTTTTCCTAAATATCATATTTTTACATTTAGTACTACCCTTCAGAGGCTACAGAAAAATAGTTACATGTTTCCCAGAAGACAAAATAAGTTAAATTTACCCTGATTTTCAAATTCAAAAAGTTTTCACTCCCTGGCTCTTAATGCATGGTTTTTCCTTCTGGAGCATCAGTGAGCGTTTGAACCTTCTGTAATAGTTGCATATGAGTCCCTCAGTTGTCCTCAGTGTGAAAAGATGGATCTCAAAATCATACAGTCATTGTTGGAAAGGGTTCAAATACACAAAAAATGCTGGAAAACCAAAGAATTTGTGGGACCTGAAGGATTTTT
>CM040463.1:22806677-22825232 GCA_022758105.1 Pangasianodon gigas | reverse complement strand
ATTCATACTGTCATGCCTTCATTGTAGACTGTGTGGCATTATGTGCAGTTTTTGCTCAGCTGATCACACTTTTTGTGTTTTCAACAATCACACAAATAAAAACAAATCTTAAAACAGAAGGAAATAAAAAGTGAAGTAAAATGTGAATTGCTGACACGTATTTAGTCACTGTCTAGAAGGAACATGGCACTCACAGGCATTTAAAATAGAGATACAGCTCTGACAAACCTGATCAAAGTGCACAAGGCTATAAACTCAGAATCCACAGTAACTTTGCCAATTTCTAATATTGTTTGTATGAGTCACTGAAATTGTCATTAGAGCATCGACTAAGAAACCCAAACTCATAGAGAAAATTAACCACAGAAATAGCCAGCCAGGAATTTAGTTAACTAAACACTGAGTTAGGTTACATTAAAAAAAATAAATAAATAAAAATCTTGTGATTGCCATCTTATTTTCTTTCTCTCATTTATTTACCATAGTGCAATTATCAGACTGTCTCTCAACTGATAAAATGAAAAATTTTTCATGTGACATGTATTATATGTAATGCTATATTTCCAAGCTCTTCATGTCAGGAGAATAAGAGCAACCCGCTAGCATTTTTCACTGGTCACCTACAATATTTATATTGTTCTTGAGCATTTCACTGCATCCTAGTTGAGTGCTTTTTTTTGTTCTTGCCTTTTCAGCGCTGCCTTTTTTTTTCCCTTCTTGCCAGTGGTGTCTTATGTGTAGAATGTCTGTCCTCTGCTTCCAACACTGCTGAAATTAATAATCTCTTCCCACTGTATGAAACTTGTTAGCTGTCCAATTACAATTTAAAGCCTACTGGGACTATATAGGTGCTGCTGATTTACTAAACAACTTCACATATAGACCCACATATTGACATACAGTCCCCTCTGAAAGTATTGGAACGACAAGGCCAATTCTTTTGCTTTCACTATACACTGAAGACATTTGGGTTTGAGATCAAAAGATGAATATGAGACGATCAATCACAATTTTCAGCTTTCAACAAGCCATTTTGAAATTGAGAAAAGAGGTCAAATCTATCAGAGCCATTGCACAAGCATTGGGTATATCCAGTGATACAATTCTGAAAGTCTTGAAAAAGAAAGAAACCATTGGTGTTCTAACAACCAGACATTGAACAAGTTGGCCAAGGAAAACAACAGCAGTTGATGACAGAGACATTGTGAGAGCTTTGAAGAAAAACCCAAAAACAACAGTCAGTGACATCACCAACAACCTTCACGGGATTTGAGAGCAGAAATATAGAGGCCAAACCACAAGATGCAAACCACTCACCAGCAGTAAGAATCGGATTAGCCACAAATGTTTAAGCTCTATCAAAACCACAAGATTAACCTTTATCAAAGTGATGGAAGGGCCAATGTGTGGAGAAAGAAAGGATCAGCTCATCGGTCAAACACTCTGGAGGTAGTGTCAGTGGCTGCTTCTGGAACGGGCTCACTAATCTTTATGATTGAACTCATGGTGATAGCAGCAGAATGAACTCAGAGGTCTACAGAAACATACATTATGCCAATTTATAGAGAAATCCATCCAGTCTAATTGGGAGGAACTTCAGCATGCAGCAAGACAATGACCCAAATCACACGTCAGTACAATAAATGATTTCATGAAGGCAAAAAAGTTGAAGGTTTTAGATTGGCCATATCAGTCACCAGACCATAACCCACTTGAGCATGCATTTCACCTCCTGAAGAGAAAACTAAAGGGAAACCCCCTAAAGAAACAACAACTGAAAGAAGCTGGAAGCCTGGAAAAGCATCACAAAAGTAGAATGAAACAGTTTGGTGATGTCAATGGGTGTCAGTGTACTTATTGCAAGCAAGGCATATGCAACCAAATATTTAGTGTTATTTACTTTTAAGACTATCTTCCAGTCTTTGGCTCACCTAAAAACTGGGTGGTCTGACACCAAAGGTACCATGTTCTAAACTGTTTAAAACATATAGATTTAAATATCAGGAAATGAAAGCCAAAATCTATTGTCTCACATTCATCTTTTAAACTCAAACCCAAATGTCTTCAGCGTATAGAGAAAACAAAGGAATTGGCCTTGCCGTTCCAATACTTTCAAAGGGGACTGCATATGTGGGTCTCTGTGTTAATTATGTGATAATATGTAGGAGACATAAATATATGTGATAAATACAGAAACTGAATGGTCTCACATCAAGAGCAGGAAGGAGCACAAATGCACAAAGCCATATTTTCTAGTCTTTTTTACACTGCCTTGCAAAATTGCTCAAGCAGAAAAAGCTGCTTAGAATTAGGGATGTGCTTTCTGCCTAGTTTTATTATTTGGATATCCATAAGAGTTAATGAACAGATATTTGGTTAACCAGTATGGGAAAGCCTATTTAATATAATGTATTGTAGTATTACCTTGCCATTGTCATTAAACTTATCTACTGTCAGTGGTGAAGTATGTGTTTTACAGATGTAATATTTAGGGAAAAAAACATGGACATGAACAGGGCCTTCAGGAGGTGAAATGCATGCCCGTCTGGTGATTGAATTGGCCACTCTAAAACCTTCTAAAGCCTCTATATTTTTGTTCTCTAAGTCTTCTTTGAACAGTGGCTTGTGATGCCTTCACCTCTGCCCTGTGACTGTTTTTTTTTTTTTTAGTATTTCTTCAAGGCTCTCACAATGTTTGTCATAAACTGCTCCTGGTTTCCTTGGCCAACCTGTTTCATGTCTGGTTGTTAGTATACCACTGGTTTCTTTCTTTTTCAGGATATTCCAAATTGTTGTATTGGCTATGCCCAATGTGTATGCAATGGCTCTGATCAATGTTCCCTCTTTTCTCAACTTCAGAGTGGCTTGTTTTTCTCCCAAAGGCAGCTCTCTGGTCTTCGTATTGGTTTGTCCTTTTTAACAACAAATGCAGTCTTCACAGGTGAAATCCAGGGCTCAGACCAAGAGTAGACATTCAGAGCTTTTAATTGTTTAAACATCAATCTAACATGGCACACCAGGCAACAAGAAACATGTTCCAATATTTTTGATCAGTTGAAAAATAAGGTTCAAACAAAAGGTACCATGTTCTTAGTTTTTTTTTTTTTTTTAACACATGTAGATGTATATATATCAGGAAATGATTCATGAATCATTACTTTTAGCAGGTACTGTATGTGCATATAGTATGTATAAAGTATGTGGACACCTGAACATGACACCCACATGTGCTTGTTGAACATCCTATTCCAAAGGCATGGCATTAATATGGAGTTGGTCCCCTTTTTGCTTCTATAAGAGCCTCTACTCTTCTGGGAAGGATTTCAACTAGATTTTAGAATGTAGCTGTGGGCCGCAAGAGCACCAGTGAGGTCGGGCACTGATGTCGGGCAAGGAGGCCTGGTGTGCATACCTGTGTGTGTGTTTTGTATATGTTTTCTGACCAATGATTTGTTGTTAAGACCATTAAAAGCTTAATATTTGCCATTTTGCATTTGGCCCATTTTTTGCCCAGGAGTGTAAGTAATTATATACTGTACTATATGTAAATAACTGTGCAGTGATCCATGATCCAAGATGGCGGCGCGGCAGTAGCACTCAGTTGCCACTCCGGATCCAAAATGGTGCTATTTTTGTCTTTAGCCCTACTTTTAATGGTACATGGGCATCGGAGCTACCGGCGTTCATGTATACCACTGCCAGACCCTCATAAGTTTCAGAAATAACACTACAGCTGTTCTGCATGATAATCTCCTGGAGAAGCTACGCTATCTTGGCTTACTGTGGGGACCAGGCTTCCAGTTCTTGGTGTTGCCTGATGCCGGTGGCCAGGGGAGGGGACGACACAAGCGGTGTGTAAGAAAGCAGAAGTGCGGCAAAAGGGCGAGGGTCCGTGCTAGGCTAAAAACAAACTCTAGCCGGCCGGCTCTCCTGTCCATCCTACTCTCCAATGTCTGCTCCCTGGACAATAAATTGGATTACATCCAACTTCAGCAAACTACGTGGTGTGAGTTTAGAGACTGCTGCATTTTTTTTTTCACAGAGACAAGGCTCAGCGACAGAGTTCCAGATGCCTACCATTCAGCTAGACGGGCTAGCCTCATTTCGTGCCGACAGAAACACAGCTCTGTGCGGTAAGGCTCGCGGCGGTGGCTTGTGTGTTTACATCAACACGGAATGGTGCAAGAACTCGGTGCTAGTCTCTAGCTACTGCTCATCACTGGTGGAGTTTGTGACTGTTAGATGTAGACCATTTTATTTACCACGCGTATTCACCACCGTCCTCATAATCGGAGTATACATTCCCCCCAGTGCTAATGCTAAAGACGCGCTCTGTGAACTGTATGGGGCTGTTAGTGAATTGCCGAATTCACACCCTGACGGAATGTTTATTGTTGCCGGAGATTTCAGTCATGCAAATCTCAAGTCAGTGCTCCCTAAATTTTTCCATCAGCATGTGGACTTTGCAATGAGAGGGAAGCACGCACTGGATCTTGTTTACACAAACATCCCCGGTGCGTACCGGGCGGAGCCCTGCCCCCACCTCGGCTACTCAGACCACATCTCTGTTATGCTAATCCCAGCATACAGACTGCTCGTCAGACGCTCCAAACCAGTTCTGAAGCAGGTGAAAACCTGGCCAGCTGGAGCCATCTCTGCTCTTCAGGACTATTTTGAACACACTGACTGGCACATGTTCAGGGAAGCGGCAACTGACGGCGACTTCACCAACTTGGAGGAATACGTGACATCAGTGACCAGCTATATCAGCGAGTGCATTGATGACGTCACTGTCTCCAAGATCACCACCACACGCTCCAACCAGAAGCCATGGATGACTGCAGAGGTGCGTGCGCTACTGAGGACCCCAGACTCCGCCTTCAGAGCAGTTGACAAGGTGGTCCTAAGAACAGCGAGGGCCAAACTGTCCCGGGCCATCAGAGAGGCAAAGTGCACACATGCACAGAGAATCCACAACCACTTCAAGGCCAGCAGAGACACATGGCGCATGTGGCAGGGCATCGAGGCCATCACCAACTACAGGAAAACATCACCTGCCTGTGACAGTGATGCCTCCCTGCCAGATGCGCTGAACAACTTCTACGCTCGGTTTGAGGTGCAGAATGATGTGACGGCGAGGAAGACCACCCCTCCTCCCAATGACCAGGTGTTGTGCCTAACCACGGCCGAAGTGAGGAAGATTCTACACAGGGTCAACCCGCGGAAGGCTGCTGGACCAGACAACATTCCTGGCAGAGTGCTCAGAGGATGTGCAGACCAGCTGGCGGATGTTTTCACGGACATCTTGTTCCGAAGTGCCTCAAGGCCACCACCATCGTCCCCATGCCTAAGAAGTATACAGTGTCCTGCCTCAATGGCTACTGTTCTGTTGCACTTACACCCATCATCATGAAGTGCTTTGAGTTGCTCGTCATGAGGCACATCAAGACCCTGCTGCCCTCCTCACTGGACCCACTGCAATTCGCTTACCGTCCCAACCGCTCAACAGATGACACCATCACCACCACCCTCCATCTGGCCCTCACCCACCTGGACAATAAAAACACATATGTTCGAATGCTGTTCATAGACTTCAATTCAGTATTCAACACAATCATTCTTCAGCACCTGATTGGAAAGCTGAACCTGCTGGGCCTGAACACCTCCCTCTGCAACTGGATCCTGGACTTCCTGTCTGGGAGACCTCAGTCAGTCCGGATCGAGAACAGCATCTCCAACACTACCACACTGAGCACTGGGGCCCCACAGGGCTGTGTGCTCAGTCCACTGCTGTTCACTCATGACTGTGTAGCAATGCACAGCTCGAACCACATCATCAAGTTCGCCAATGACACGACCGTGGTGGGTCTCGTCAGCATACAGAGAGGAGGTGCAGCGACTAACGGACTGGTGCAGAGCCAACAACCTGTCTCTAAACATGGACAAAACTAAAGAGATGGTTGTTGACTTCAGGAGGGCACAGCGTGACCACTCTCCACTGAACATTGGCGGCTCCTCCGTGGAGATCGTTAAGAGCACCAAATTTCTTGGCGTTCACCTGGCGGAGAACCTCACCTGGTCCCTCAACACCAGCTCCATAACAAAGAAAGCCCAGCAGAGCCTGTACTTTCTGAGAAGACTGCAGAAAGCACATCTCCTACCCCCCATCCTCACCATGTTCTACAGAAGGACTATCGAAAGCATCCTGTGCAGCTGCATCACTGCCTGGTTTGGGAATTGCACCATCTCGGATTGCAAGACCCTTCAGCGGATAGTGAGGACAGCTGAGATGATCATCGGGGTCTCTCTTCCCTCCATCGCAGACACTTACACCTCATGCTGCATCCGCAAAGCCACCAGCATTGTGGATGACCCCACACACCCCTCTAACACACTCTTCACCCTCCTGCCGTCTGGCAAACGGTACCGAAGCATTCGGGCCCTGACGACCAGACTGTGTAACAGTTTCTTCCCCCATGCCCTCAGACTCTTCAATACTCAGAAACTGGACTGAAAGAACACACACAACTGTACATCCTGCATCCTCTTTGCAATTTTTTTTGCACATCACTGCATTACATTATACTTATTATATTATATACTTTATATACTT
The DNA here is from genome assembly GCA_022758105.1 of Pangasianodon gigas. Taxonomy (NCBI): domain Eukaryota; kingdom Metazoa; phylum Chordata; class Actinopteri; order Siluriformes; family Pangasiidae; genus Pangasianodon; species Pangasianodon gigas. The sequence continues at coordinate 22,818,619 of CM040463.1, read as the reverse complement.
ATATATATTTATTATACTGTACATATCTTATACTCTCTACTAGGTTGCTACTTCTTATGTTTACACCTATTTCAGCAACTTATATTGTACTCTTTTTGCACTGTTGTCACTGGATTCACTTTCTAATAGAACTGTGTAGTGGTCGGCGCTGCACTGGGACTTACTGTGCCCGTTGTCTATCTCAGTAGTCATTGTACTGTCTTGTGCTGTCTGCACGTTTGCACTTGTGCACTTTATGTATAAATTTATGTAGTCCCTTGTAGTTCTGTGTTGGTCTGTGTTTGTCCTTTGTAGCACCTTGGTCCTGGAGGAACGTTGTTTCGTTTCACTATGTACTAACTGGCTGTATATGGTTGAAATGACAAACTCCACTTGACTTGACTTGAGTTATGTAACTATGCATGTGAAGTAAATGTGTATAAAGTTGTCTGTTGTTGTAATGCTCTTGCAGCAGAAACTGCAAGTAAGAATTTTATTGCATGTTCAACACATGACAATAAAACTTCACTTTCATGCAGTGTCACTGATGGAGTCCCACAAGAATCAATTTTAAGCTTGCCTGTTTGCTTGTACATGGTACACCATAGCAAAGACATCAGAAAGCAAACAATTAACATGCATCATTATGGTGAGGACATGTATTTATCCATTTCAACCGATGATCAGAAACAAAAACAAATGAATCACCTGCTTGGAAGAAATTATTGGATGTCAAAGAACTCTTCACATTTGAATCATGGCAAAACTGAGGCCTTAATTATACAAAAATAAGAACTAGTTGGAATAGCCACATGATAAGCTAAGTTCTATTTCATCCTTCCTAACCACCAGGGGTGGTGTTATAACACTTGAATACCTTCTTGTGCTTGTGCACACACATGCCAAGACCTTACCACAAATGTGTTGACTGCATGACTTAGTGTTTTGCTATAAAATATCCTCATCAACTGTCCCTTTATTCTTCTTGCCTTGTGCACATGTGAGACCTTTTTGCTTGCTACTATGGTCGGAGCTACACTGTCTCATCTCAACATCTCGTCCTTAGAATTCCATGCTGTTGCTGTTACTGTTACCTCTCTGGTCAATCGTTTTATTGTCATCTATCACCCTCCTGGTTCCTTTGCTGAAGAACTGGACATTCTCCTCTGTCTTTTCTTTACTGACAGCACCCCTCTAACTCTCCTTTGAGACCTCAACCTACTCTGTGACAAGCTCCAGTTCTCTTCTCTCCTACAATCCTTTTCTCTGACATTCAACAGCTGCCCTCCAACACAAAAAGGAGCAAATGTTCTGGACCTGGTCTTCAGCCAGCCCTCCCCAGCTATAGACATCAATGTTACCCTGCTCCACATCTCAGATCGTCACTTGATATCCTTCACCCTTTCCCTCCCTGACATGCCTGTCATCAACTACTCATACTTCATACTACTCATACTTCATACCCTTTCAGACCCTGAATCCTTTTCCTCCCTATTTTTTGAATTAGCCACTAATACTTTCCTCTTTTCACTTTCCTCATCCATGGACCTCTTCTGCCCTCTGTCTTTCAGACTTTCAGAAGTCTTCTTGCCCTGCTCCATGGCTGTATGATGTGTTGTGCAGCAGTCAGAGAGAATTAAGAGCAGCTGAGAGAAAGTGGGGGAAATCTCCTCTCATACCACTCTCTCATGTAGAAGTTGTTATCTGATGTGACAGCTGCTAATACCTTCAAAAAGGGAAAGCTGGAAACCTCTGCACATGATCCTTGCAAGCTCCACACTTCACTTCTTCACTTCTTAATCTGTGATGCCCATGTCAAGATCTTTTGAGCTCTCTGGACAACTCTCCGATCTCACGATTTGTCACTGCATTGAACCTTGGGTAACCATGGACAACCAACTGTCTTTATTGCCTTACAATGCTAAACTGATGTGCTCATGCAGATTTCTTCTCAAAAAAACATTAGGAAGAGCCGGCAATTTCTATCCACGGGGCCACTTGGGTGCTTGTTCAGTACTTTGTCATATTGAGATGGACTTCTGCAACTCGTTCCTGGCAGGTCTGTCTTTAAGCACCATCCAACCTCTGCAACTAAACCTAAATGACCAATTTTCAACCTTCCTACCCCATTGCTACTCTCCCTCCGCTGGATTCCTGTAGCTGCCCACATAATATTTAAAACACTGATGCTTGCCTACAAAGCCAAAAATGGACCACTACCCACCTAACTTGGATTGGAGATCCTGGCACATGGAGGTCCTGGGCAATATGGGGTGACTCTGGGCCAGGCTCTTCCTGTGTCTCACCAGGGGATTCCCTGTGTGCTGCACTGCTTGCTCCTTCACCAAACATTTCATCTTGGCCTGGTTGTTCTTCAGGCCACGTGGGTTTTTACAGACCTTGCTGCACGCACATGCCACACTTGATGTCTGTAGTCCGGTTTCATGGGTCATTACCTGTTGGCCCATCTGGTTGGGGTGCTCTTTCAATCCTCTTGGGTTCCCTTGGGGTATATTCCTTTTGGGCTTTCCATAGAATGCTTGGGTTTTTCCTTTCAGAAGCTGCATGTTGGGTTGCTAGCCCTTCCTACCCTGGTTGCGGTCATTCCGTGCCAGAAGCTGTCTGCAGCTGTCACCACTGTATTCATTGTCATTCAATCTATTCCTGAACGTCAGTAAAAGGTTTTAAAAAATGCATCTAGTGATACACTTGGGCACATCAGTGATGTGATGCATAAATATATACTGTATAATGACTGTATTACAAATATATCTCTACATGCAAAAACATTACAATAATAACTAAAGCTTCTTTCATATTACATTTATTTGGACTTTAGCTGTAGGCTACTACCTCCATACATGCTCTGACTAGTGCATTACACAAAACTTATGAAGACAAAAACACCACTTCAGCTGGGTTAACCTCAGTGGGTTAATTCATTCTTCAAAATAACAAATATCCTCGTTGCTGTACTTGTCCGACAGTCCTGATGAGATTTTTCCAACCCCATCATGGCTATCCTTACGAAGGCTTTCCCAAAGCGCTTTCTCTGGAAGTGTTCTTCGTGCCATTGTCCAAAAAAATTTTTACCTCTAAAGAAGTGTCAGTCTTTGTATGTGCCCATCTTTTCATTGTGTTTACAGTAGCTGTCTTCACATGTGGCTTACACATCTCGGAAATGCTTTGCATGTGCTTTCAGTGTGAATAGAAATACTCACTGATGGGCTTCACACTTCCAGTTCTGCACTAAGGTGTTTGACTTTTTTCTCACCGATTTTCTGGGATACAGTTTGATTACAGATTAAGATTTGATTTCAGCCAGACCTAACCATCAAAATAAAACTCTTTAAAGATAATCTTTGCAAAAAGATTGTAAAATCATAAATGTAAATTAGGTTTTTTTCTTTATAAAAAAACAAATACAATGTGAAACATGATTTTGAAATCATGAGTCATGACTTTTTTTTCTGCATGGAGCTACAAAACATCAAGAATTGTTAATCTTATGATGTTGAGAAAATGTTTGTTATCAATGTACAATAATGACAAAAATGATAGTAGTGAGGAAAATAATTCACATTGTTTAATAGTAATGAAGGGCTCAGGGACACAGAATAAGGATTTATTTGCATGAGGTTTATTAATGCAAAACACATAGTCAAAACAGGCAGGGTCATAGGCAAAAGCATCGGCAGAGACATACATGGTTCCAAAAACACAATCCAAAAAATCAGTCAAGATACCAGGCAAGTGTCCAAGTTCAAAAATTACCAGCAATGTCAAAAACCGTAAGGGCAAATGAAAGGCAGAAATCTAAGCAAGGCCAGGTCAAAACACAGTGCTTTTATAGTGGTGTGAACAGGAAGTAAGAAAAGCACTCAATATTCAGGAGAGGGTGCCCCCCAGACCCAATTCTGTGTGTATTCAGCCCAGGGGAGGTATTTACTCCACTCCTGCTGATGATTTTGGCAATATGCTTGCAGGAACCTCCCAATTTCCTGGTTCAGCCTCACTGTCTGCCCATTTGACTATAGGTTGCACCCTGAGGAGAGACTGACATTAATATTTTTTCAAATATTTTAAATATTTTTTTCAAAAGCAATATGGGACCATAGTTGTTGTGGAATGGGGTGGGGTTGCAAGACACTTGCGGGTGCCTGACGGGAGGTTTGGGCGCAGTGAGAGATCATTTAGAGGTCATTTTCCAAGAGTTTACTTAGCACATACCTGGGATATGTGTTCAGACTCTGTGTGAGAATAAATTCAATTCAATTTTATTTGTATAGCGCTTTTAATGATGGACATTGTCACAAAGCAGCTTTACAGAAATATATAAAGCTGCTTTGTGACAATGTCCATCCAGAGGCGATGGTGGCAAGGAAAAACTCCCTGAGACAATATGAGGAAGAAACCTTGAGAAGAAGCTGACTCAAAAGGGAACTCCTCCTCATCTGGGTGACAAGGGATAGTGCAATTATAAATAATTCCCTTCTATAACTGTATACTATATGGTCAAATAGTGCAATTGTATAATCCATAAAAATTTATTATAGTTTTCAAACAAAGTCTGTTTTGTTGAAGGTATCAGCTGTGCACTGATGGAGACTTGATCGCAAAACTGTTCATGGGAATTGCAGTCTTAAAGCTATCAAAGCAGGGGTGTCAAACTCATTTTTACTTAGGGCCACTTCAGCATTATGGCTGCCCTCAAAGGGCCGGATGTAACTAAGACTGTATAAATGTTACTACTCCTTAACATATTGTTAAATAATGGTCTTTTTATTTGATTATTACTTAAGTTACAAATATTGTATATGCATTTGCATAGATGTAAAAAATAAATGTTATTGCTCTGTGTTATTTTAACATAAATCATTTTAATTTATCAGGCTAAGAAATCCACATTACTCCATCAATCAAAATAAATAAAGATAAATATAATCAAACAAGTCAGTACATTAACTTTGTTAAAAACTTTGTCACATTTGAGAGGGGCAGAACTATACCACAAATAATTAGTGAACACGAACACAAAGTTCTTGTACAATTAGTTTTTTTTCTTGGAGGCTAAATTTGGCATACTTAGCTCCGTGTCTGGTGTCAAAATGCCGACGTATATTGTACTCCTTCACCACCGAAACTGCCTCACAGCACAAAAGACATATCGGTTTTTCTCTTTGAAGCACAAACATGTATTCACTTTCCCATCTTTCATTAAATTGCCTTCCTTCTGCATCAATTTTTCTCTTCTTGGACATTTTGTTGTTATTATTTGTAGATGTTTCTCAATACTGCTTAGTTAAACGCTAATGTGGAAACACTGCATTCTAGTGGCGGAATGCCGTCACTTCGCGGGTCACAAAATCCACATGCATTGTGGGAGATGTAGTTTATGGTCAATTTATGATATAAAGCAGCATAGACTTTTATTGATTGCTCTCGCGGGCCACATAAAACGATGTGGCGGGCCGGAATAGGCCCGCGGGCCTTGAGTTTGACACGTGTATCAAAGCAATTGTAGTCCTAAGCCATCATAGCAAAACTGTTTGTATCAATTGAAGTCCAAAGCCATCTTCATGTTTTCTAAGTGGTACCATCCACCGTAACCACATGTAACTTTAGGCTGTGTATATGGGGCTATCCTCAGCAGCAGCGAGTGGTTTCCATGAGATTGAAAACTCCAGCCAGAAGTAGGGCATCAGGATGGATCAGGCAAGTTCGGAGAGCAGAAGGGGTCAGGATCACTGGTATCTCAGGAGTAGCATGTGTAGCTCGACAGAGAGAGAGAGGGAAAGAGAGACTATTAGGTATGCTAATTGTCATGTAATAGTAAAGGACAATGTACATTGTGTGCAGACTACAGGCAGGGACTCCGGCAAGACTAGCTATAACAGCATAACTAAAAGGGAGAGCCAGAAGGTAACACAGACATTAGGGTGCCCTGGGACATAAAGCATAACAATTCATAATACCATGTTTATGAATAATTTTACCCAGAGGTAGCATATATAAAGGAAAAAGCAGTGGGCCTAAAATGGAACTTTGCGGAACACAAAACTTTACCTTACTATGCATAGAGAAGTCACTATTTACATCTACAAACTGATAACGATCAGTCAAATAAGACCTGAGCCAGGAGAAGGCCATCCCCTTAATGCCAACAACATTTTCTATCAAGGAGAATAGTATGATCAATGGTACCAAAAGCTGCACTAAGGTCAAGCAATCAAGGAGACACAACCCTGATCAGAGGCCAATAGTAGGTCATTTACCACTTTAACCAGTGCTGTGTCTGTGCTATGATGAGGCCTAAATCCCTTTCATGAATGTTATTCCTATGTAGGTATGAGCATAACTTCTGTGCGACAACCTTTTCTAGGATCTTGAAGATAAAGGAGAGGTTTGATAATGGCCTATAGTTGGACAACTGACGGGGCCGAGGTCAGGTTTATTAATTGGGGGTGAAAATTGCTAGTTTAAAAGATTTAGGTACATAGTCAGTACTAAGGGAAGAATTGATTATTTTTAGAAGAGGTTTAATTGCTTCAGGAATTATCTGTTTGAAGAAACATGTAGGTAAGGGATCTCGTATACAGGCTGATGAAGTGAAATTAAATTCTAGTGAAATTAGTTCAGTCTCTCAAAGGGGACTAAAACATTCTAATCACTGATCTAATATGGTTATATTATTATCTACAGGATTAGTTATCAAATTGTCTGGTTTTAAATTTATAGTCTGAATTTGCCTGATATTTTTAATTTTGTCACTGGAAAAATTCATGAAGTCATCACTGCTACATATTGATGGTGTGCATGTTTTTGTGGTGGTCTTATTCCTAGTTAATTTTGCTACAGTATTAAATAAGAATCTAGGATTATTTTTGTTATTTTCTATTAGGGTGGAGAGATAAGTCAATCTAGCAGCACTAAGAGATTTTCTATAGTATTTTTCTATATGCTGTTAAAAATACTACCACTTACGTTCTAATTTTCGAGTGGTCTGTTTTAAGGTGTATGTCTGATCATTATCTATATTATCTAGTGTGTAGTGGAACGTTGACTGTAAGCCATCAGTTGCCTGATAAAGTTCTGTGGGGTCAGACGGTGATCCAGTCATAGTTGATAACCCTGGGAGATTATTGATAAAACCCTGTGCAGTAGCTGAAGTGAATGTACGTTTGACATGGTAGCATGGCAAGGTGCATATATTATAACTGAGTCATATTTTAAACAAGATGAGGTAATGATCTGAGACAGCTTCAGCCTGCGGAAATATGACCATATTGTCTATATTTAATCCGAATATTAATATTAGATGAAAAGTGTGACCACCATTATGAGTTGGTCCTATTGCATTCTGATTGACCCCTACTGAATCTAGAATGTACGCAACGGTACAGAGTCTTCTGGATTATCAAAATGAATATTAAAGTCTCCAACAATTAATGCTTTGTCTAAAGAAACAAACAGGTTTGAGATGAAATCCACAAATTCACAAAGGAATTCAGAATATGGCCCTGGGGGTCTGTAAATAATAATTAGCTGCATCGACTGGGTAGACTTATTTTTTGTAGCTACGTATGTATTATCAGTATAAAAAACTTCAAACGTGTTGAATTTATGACTGAGTTTTTGCGTGATGCCTAGATTATCATTATAAATAACTGTGACACCTCCTCCTCTGCCAGTTAGACAGGGCTGATGTATGTAACTGTATTTGCGAGGACTAGCTTCATGGGGCCAGAGCATATTACTGAATCGGACATCACCTTCGCTAATTTACACACCCCTACAATGTTACTCTTATTAACCTCTGACTGCCAAAGGTGTACATCATTAGCTCCTATATGAATAACTATCTGTGAAAACCTATGCTTGCCTAAGACCCTGAGATTACCTGCTATGTCTGGTGGCCTGGCTCCCAGTATACGCCTAACTAGTGCTGCTGGTGCCCCTAAAGGCCTACCTAGTTTCACATGCCTTAAGAGAGTCTACTAACCAGAGCTCTTTAAGTTTTCTCAGCAGATGCTTCAATGAGGAGAGCAAACCTGTTAGACACGTGAAGCGGAGAGGAGTGGTGCTCCCGTGGGTGAACCTTAGCGTTAGCTTTGGCTTTGCAATTATGCCACTGAGTCGTCACCCCTTGGCCCCACTGTGAGGTCTCTTATGCCGGAGTTGGGGGATTACTAACTCCACCTAAGGCATCCAGACTAAATCAAGATGAATCCAAGAAAATCCAGATAAATCAAGATGCTGTCTGTGTATGGAATTACATGTGTGCAGGAACTCCCTGAGAACTTCAGTGCACCATCAGTGTTCCAGGCGCAATGACCAGCCCATGTGGTATCACCAAGTATTCATAGTGCCCAGTGTTGTTGATGAAAGCAGTTTTCTATTCATCTCCCTTATGAATGGGCTCATTCCATACACGTTCCCCAGCCAGGGTAAGAAGTGTCAGAGAATAATCAACAGCAGACATTTTACCTTGCTTAAGTGTAAGCAGGCTCTCGCCAGCATCCTTGCCTATCTCCAGGTGGGCAAAAATGTCATGGAACTCCTGTTTGAAGCTTGCATTGGTTAGATCCAGCAGCAGGGGTTAAACTAGGTGCTTGGCCAGTGAGGAGCGGTAATACCTGGGGGACTTATCTCTGGAGAAATGCCTAGGGGCACTGGCAAAAAGTAGTGCACACTGCATCAGAAAACCTTTTCATTCTCAGGGAGAATCATCGTATTTTACAGGAGGTGCAGAATAACAATAAGAATCCATTTGCATATGATTTATTTATACCAAAAAAAAAAATCATGCATTCTTTTTCCTTCGTCTTTATCCTGGTTTAATTCATAACTTGTTTACCCTGTATCAAAATTTCAGCTATAATTGCCTTCCTCATTATGATTCAGATGCACAATCTGTTTATTGCTTCACAGGTTGCATTTCCTTTAATTTTACAGTGATGTATGTTGTTTTTTTTTTTGCTTGAAGCACTGCAGTTGTATAAAATACCTAGTATATCATATTTTCATCTTATCGGAATAAAAATACATATAACACATTATAGGTCAACACTTTACCAATTTAAAATAAATTAAACAGTCCAAATGGAATTCATTATGCAGTAACCAACAATGAGTTTCTGTTTTGGGAATGTACATGTACAAGTGTAAGTGTATGTTTGTGTGTATCCCTGTCCAGAACCCACCAGACTGTGGAAAGGCACGCAAGCTGGTGTGCAACATCAATAAGGGCTGTGGTTATGGCTGCCAGCTGCATCATGTGGTCTACTGCTTCATGATCGCCTATGGCACCCAACGGACACTCATCTTGGAGTCACAAAACTGGCGCTATGCCACTGGGGGCTGGGAAACTGTCTTTAAACCTGTCAGTGATACATGTACTGACCGCACTGGAGCCTCTACTGGACACTGGTCTGGTAAATACATATACACTAATCAGCAACTCTTGGGTTTCTCTTTAGATTTTAAAACATTAAAACTTACTTACTTGTAGTTACTGATTATTATACTACTATGATAGTTATTATACCTGATTGCCTGTGTATTACTAATTGGAGATGGCACCAATCCAATACCCAGTACCACTATCAGGCCAATACCAGCATATAACGGTGGTTTGGATATTGGATCCTGTAACACATGGCAAAGATTGGAATTTATTTTTGGAACTTTTGAAAGGTTTGTACAAAAGTCCTGAACCACAAGGTTTGATTTTTTTTCCGACAGCTATGTCATTATTTTGACTTACTAAGTCGTTACATTGGCTTAGTATCTCATTGTATTGACTTACTGACTCATTATTTTGACTTGCTAAGTCAGTATGAAATTTTTTTTTTTTTTGGTAAGTCAGTAAGCCAGACGTAACTTTAGTGCAATTCAGCTGATAAATATGTTTAATGATTTGTAATTAGTGCAATTGTACAATATTTATACAACAACAGAGTAAATGCTAGGATTTTAAAAAAGCATCTCATTAGGATAGATCATACAAATGTCAGCATGATGAATTCCAACATGTAAATTTTGATTATTTAATTTAAAAATCTCAATTATAAATTTTGATTATTTAATTAATCCATGACTGTGCAGTCGTAGTTACGAGCATTGCCTGTATAGCCTTAATGTGGTACTTTTCTGCAAGAAACGGTTGATTATGCATGAGGAAAATCTGACCTTTTGTACAAAAGCAGTTAACACGGTCAATATATGTCAAACACTGAAAAAAAAGCTCATTGAATTTATTTAATTCAAATGCGTGCATCACTTCCATGTGATTGAATTGAGTTACATTAACACAATTTGTTTTCTTACAACAACAGGCGTGTTACCACTGCACTATTCTATTGCATGTTTTAATTGCATTCATTTCGTACTACAGTTATTTATTCCCATCAGTGCCAACATCCTTGTGAGATTTCATAATGTAATTGGTTTATGTTAATGTTACATGAATTGATCACACTCCTTCTATATAATTCAATGTAGTAATTAGAAACTTGTTTAAATTAAGTTTAGTATAAGCAATGAGATTCAATTCAATTTTATTTGTATAGTGCTTTTACCAATAGACATCATCAGCACAAAGCCACTTTACAGAAATATATAAATTCTGGATAGAAATTTTAAATACATAAATACATTTATACATTTGTCCCTAATGAGCAAGCCAGAGGCGATGGTGGCAAGGAAAAACTCCCTGAGTCTACATGAGGAAGAAACCTTGAGAGGAAGCCGACTCAAAATGGAACCCATCCTCATCTAGATGACACCAGATGGTGTGATTGTAAATAATTTCCCTTCTTTAACTGTATATTATGTAATGGGTCCCTGGAGGACTAGTGGTTAGGCCACAACGCTCTCACCGCTGCGGCCGGGTTCGATTCTCCAGCCAAGGAACCGACCTCAGCCATTGGGGTTGCATGCAACAGTGCGCTCTCAGTGCCAGTGCCAAGCCTGGATAAAATTAGGGAGGGTTGTGTCAGGAAGGGCATCCAGTGTAAAAACTGTGCTAAAACTCAAACATGCAGACCAATGATCCACGGTGGCAACCCCTAATGGGAGCAGCCAAAAGAGGAACAACAACTGTATACTATATAATCAAAAAGTGTAACCAGAATCTGAGTACTAGTCATTTCTGAATTCATTGCAGTTTTAACCTGAAGACTATTTTGTTGAAGTTATCAGCTGTTCAATGATGGAGACCTGACTGCAAAACTGTTTGTAGTCCTAAAGCTATCCAAGGAAGAATATCCACAGCCATCTTTATGGTTTCAATATGGTACAATCCACAGTAATCTCATTGATCTTTAGGCTGCCCATGTGGGGCCATCCTCAGCAGCAGCAAGTGATTTTCAGGAGATGAGAGATGGGGGGGGGGATTATTATTATTATATACAGATTATTAAGTATGCTCATTGTCACCTAATGGTTAAAGACAATGTACATTGTGTGCAGAGTGCAAGAAGGGACTCCAGCAAGCTATGACTAAAAGGGCTAGCATACTAAAACTAGCATAACTAAAAGCGATAACCAGAAGGTAACAGACATGAGGGGGCTCCCTGACACATAAAGCAGCCAGCTACTCCACAGTCAACAAACCTGATGCCGGATCCAGAATCTATTCTGGTAAGCACTTGGAGGAATCTCACGCTGGCAGAGGGAGAACACAAAACTGGAAGCACACAATATACAGTAAGGTCCATAAATATTGGGGCAGTGACACAGTTTTGGTAATTTTGCCTCTGTGCACCACCACAGTGGATTTGAAATGAAGCAGTCAAGATGTGACTGAAGCGTAGACTTTCAGCTTTAATTCAAGGGGTTTAACAAAAATATTGCATTAACCGTTTAGGAATTACAGCCATTTTTTACAGAGTTCCTCCATTTTCACAGGCTCAAAAGTAATGGGACAAACTAATATAATCATAAATATTAGGATTATTTTT
>CM040463.1:22787799-22806577 GCA_022758105.1 Pangasianodon gigas | reverse complement strand
AGGAACTCTGTAAAAAATGGCTGTAATTCCTAAACGGTTAATGCAATATTTTTGTTAAACCCCTTGAATTAAAGCTGAAAGTCTACGCTTCAGTCACATCTTGACTGCTTCATTTCAAATCCACTGTGGTGGTGTACAGAGGCAAAATTACCAAAACTGTGTCACTGTCCCAATATTTATGGACCTGACTGTATGTACTAAAAGAGCTGTATCTTCTGAATGACCAAATTTCATAACAATTGACTGATAGGGGGCATTATAACTAAAAAAAAATTCATAAATCTCCTCAACCATTTTATAGAGGATGATGTAATTTGCTATGCTTTTTCTTGGGGAAAATTGAATTTGCAATTATATTTTGTTAATACATTTGGGGCAGAAATATAGCCAACCAAAAAACTGCATGCTCAGAAATTAGCAGACATTTGGACGCTGTTGAACAGCAAAGTGTGTGAACGTGTGCGAGTGTGAAGACAAGGACAAGACGAGAGATGGGAGGCTAAGGACATGTTTGTTCTTAGCAGAGATAATCACGTGCGAGTTACTCTTGAATCTCCTTTTGAAAATGATATATTTTTGGAAGTTGTAAAACTGATATTTATTTAAAAGAAATTGATTATAATAAATGTCATCTATCATACCACTGTGTGGTTGAATTCTCAAAACTGTTTGGTTAGGAGGTGTGCATTTTTGTATAACAGCACAGCTTGGGCAGTAGTTTCAGTGCTCATTCTAATATGTTATTGTTTCTACAGCACCAGCTCATTCACAGGGACATGCCGCATGTAAGACTCACAATAAACGGATTTAAAATGTGCTATTATTTAACAAACTAAAACATATGTTCAATGTACAAACTTCCCTGATGAAGTGAACGTCAATACATCAATACTATAACAATGAGGAGTGCGTGAGTCCAGTGGCTGTGTTCAGCTTTTGAAACCCTTCCAGTTGTTTTAATGAGATTTTATTTTCTCTCATCAAATGTCATCCAAGTGCAATTATTAAACAGACAGCAAGATGAAGAGTGTGTGAACCCAGTAGAGTTAATCAGCATTTAATTATTAATTTATATTTGCCTGATATTCAGGCATAAGGATGTTCTTGTGGATGAAGATAACACAAAATGCACACATTATTCATTGGTAAAAGACAAATATAATGCCTTTCCTCAGCTTTAATGTTACCAATATTAAGTGCCACAGGTTGTGAGGTGGGGCCTCCATGGATCTGACTTGTTTGTCCAGCACATCCCACAGATGCTTGATCGGGTTGAGATCTGGGGAATTTGGAGGCCAAGTCAACACCTTGAACTCTTTGTCATGTTCGTCAAACCATTCCTGAACAATTTTTGCAGTGTGGCAGGGCATATTATCTTGCTGAAAGAAGCCACTGCCATTAGGGAATACCATTGCGTTGAAGGGGTGTACTTGGTCTGCAACAATGTTTAGGTAGGTGGTACGTGTCAAAGTAACATCCACATGAATGCCAGGATCCAAGGTCCCAGCAGAACATTGCCCAGAGCATCACACTGCCTCCGCAGGCTTGCCTTCTTCCCATGGTGCATCCTGGTGCCATCTCTTCCCCATCTAAGTGACACACAGGCACTCAGCCGTCCACATGATGTAAAAGAAAACGTGATTCATCAGACCAGGCCACCTTCTTCCAATGCTCCATGGTCCAGTTCTGTTGCTCACATGCCTATTGTAGGCACTTTTGGCAGTGGACATGGGTCAGCATGGGCACTCTGACCGGTCTTCAGCGATGTAGCCCCATACGCAGCACTGACTGTTCACTTGCTGCCTAATATATCCCACCCCTTAACGGGTGCCATTGTAATGAGATAATCAATGTTATTCTCTTCACCTGTCAGTGGTTTTAATGTTATGGCTGATCGGTGTAGATTAAAATCTGTAACATCTCATCGGTTGAAGATCCTATACAATTGTGGAGCACATCATGACTCAAACGCACATGAGCAGAACACAGGCACTGAGTTTGAATGTAAAGTAATGTAAAGGTTTACATGGTTATTCTTCTATTTAATGGATTATTAGGCTGCATGCACACTCACTGTCCACTTTAATTGGAACACCTGTACACCTGCTCATTCATACAGTTATCAAATCAGCCAATCATGTGGCATCATCATCAGCACAATGCAAAAATCATGCAGATAAAGGTCAAGAGCTTCAGTTAATGTTCACATCAAACATCAGAATGGGGAAAAATGTGATCTCTGTGACTTTAACCGTGGCATGGTTGTTGGTGCCAGATTGGCTGATTTGAGTATTTCAGAAACTGCTGATCTCTTGGGATTTTCACACACAACAGTCTCTAGAGTTTACATAGAATGGTGTGAAAAACAAAAATCATCCTGTGTGCCGTGGGTCTACAGGCTGAAACACCTTGTTGATGAGAGAGATCAGAGGAGAATAGCCAGACTGGTTTGAGCTGACAGGAAGTCTATAGTAAATCAAATAAGCGCTCTTTGGTGAGCAGAAAAGCATCTCAGAATGCACAACACATTAAACCTTGAGGTGTATGGGCTACAACAGCAGAAGACCACATCAGGTTCCACTCCTGTCAGCCACGAACAAGAATCATGGGCACAGACTCCTCGAAACTGAACAGTTGAAGACTGGAAAAGACCAGGTTATTAGCGCATGTGCCTGATTAGATAACTGCATAAATGAGCAGGTGTACAGGTGTTCCTATAAAGTGGACGGTGAGTGTAAATGTAACCAATCAGAATACAGTAAACCAATTGAAGCCAATTATTTTATCTGTATAAAATAATTGTGAGGTTGGATTTGCAATGTGATGGGTGTTAAACTAACATTCTGAGTTAGATGCAGGATCCAGACTAACCTCAGTAAAGTTCAGCATTTAGTAAAGATCTAGAAACAATAAAAAGAAGAAAAATCTTGATAAAATCATTCTTTTTTAATGCTAGACAGTGGCCTTTCATATTGTTAACATTAGAAGATGAGCAAAGCCGTTATACAGACGTGGACAAATTTGTTGGTACCCTTCCATGAAAAAAGAAGAACCCACAATTTTCTCTGAAATAACTTGAAACTGACAAAAGTAATTGGCATCCATCATTGTTTATTCTGACTTCGCTTGTGATTCAACAGAATATTTTAAATGATAAACAAATGAAAATGGCATGGACAAAAATGATGGGACCCTTAACATTATACAGTATTTTGTTGCACAACATTTAGAGTATCTGGTAGTTTGTACCACTTTTCCTGAGCAAACTGCTCCAGCTGTCTCAGGTTTGAAGTATGCTTTCTCCAGACTGCATGTTTCAGCTCCATAGATTCCATAGATATTCGATAGGATTCAGATCAGGGCTCATAGAAGGCCACTTTAGAATAGTCCAATGTTTTGTTCTTAGCCATTCTTGGATGCTTTTAGCTGTGCGTTTTGGGTCTTTATCCTGTTGGAGGACCCATGACCTGTGACTGAGACAGAGCTTTCTGACACTGGGTAGTACGTTTCACTCCAGAATGCCTTGATAGTCTTGAGATTTCATTGTGTCCTTCACAGATTCAAGGCACCCCATGCCAGATGCTGCAAAGTAGCCCCATAACATAACTCAGCCTCCTCCATGTTTCATAGTAGGTATGGTGTTCTTTTCTTTGAAAGCTTCATTTTTCATCTGTGAAGATAGAGCCAATGTGACTTGCCAGAAAGCTCCAGTTTTGTCTCATCTGTCCAAAGTACAATCTCCCAGAAGCATTGTGGCTTGTCAAAATAAAATTCCAGTCTGGCTTTTTTATGTTTTCTGTCAACAGTAGAGTCCTCCTGGGTCTTCTTCCATTGAGCCCATTGTCGCTCAAAAAGCGACAGATGGTGCGATCAGACACTGATGTACCTTGACCTTGGAGTTTAGCTTGTATCTCTTTGGAAGTTTTCCTTGGCTCTTTGTCTACCTTTTGCACTATCCTTCTGTTCAATATGGGGATGGTTTTCCTCTTGCAGCCACGTCCAGGGAGATTGGCTACAGTCCCATGGACCGTAAACTTCTTAATAATATTTGCAACTGTAGTCACAGGAACATCAAGCTGCTTGGAGATGGTCTTATAGCCTATACCTTTAACATGCTTGTCTACAGTTTTCTTTCTGGTCTCTTCAGACAACAGTCTCCTTTGCTTTCTCTGGTCAATGTTCACAATGATACCAAACAGCAGAGTGACTACTTTTCTCCATTTAAATAGGCTGAATGACTGATTACAAGATTGAAGGCATGTGTGATACTAATTAAAGAAAACAGTTAGCTTGAAATATGACTATAATCTGAAATTTACAATCTTTTCTAAGGGTACCAACAAATCTGTCCAGGCCATTTTAGAATATCTTTGTAGAATAAGCAATAATTTATCTCTTTTCACACTTTCTTTGCTTTACTCTATGACATACCAAAGGCATGCAGGTATACATGAGATAATTGCTTTTAATTTCATCACTTTTCAGGAGGAATGAAGCATTGTTTCAATGCGCTGTAAGGGTACCAACAAATTTGTCCACATCTTTATGTCTGTTTTAGTGATCAATAATGTGTTCCTTTTATGTTTTCCACAACCAAAGCAATCTTATGCCTGAATATCAGGCAAATATGAATTAACGAATTACCTACTTATTAACTTTGTTGCAGTCTGCAGTCACAACCTCACTCTCTGTTTAATAATCACATTTTAATGACTATACTGAGAAGGGAAATAACTTAAAAATTTAAAAATTTTAAAAAATTTAAGTTAAAACACAATTAAAAGTTGAATGTCCTGACTGGACTCACGCACACCATGTTATGGTAAAGCAGTCATTAAATCTCACTCCATGCATGCACATAATTTAGGATGGGTTTACAAGTAATGTAAAGATAAATCCAGATTTCATAAAGAGTGTCCAATTTGGGACACATAACAGTTTGTTTAGGAATGATTTAATCCAGATTGGCGAAAAATCTTTGCATGTAAACATAGCCAGTGTGGTGTTTATATTAACCTTTTTTTCTGTTAACCTTTTTTCTTTGTCTCTCAGTCAGGTTATAAACAGATTATTAGGCTGCATGTAAACTTAGCCACTGGTAAAACACTGGCTTGCTGTTCTGATCACTTCAGGCATCGTAGCAAAATACAAGTATTCACCCTTATGATCCAGGTTTGTGACCTGATCCCTTTTATTAATTGTTTTTCTTTTGACTAAGAGGTCCAACTGAAAAAAGACTGTAACTTGCTTGAATGTCTTATCCTCAATAATGATCAAAAACATGTTGAGTTTTGTAAACAACATGGCCACCACATTATAATCAATTCTTTAATTGCAGAGTTTAATTTACTCAATCAACTATAACAAATTACATTTTAGGTGGTTTTAAATGAAATTGAAACTCTTATTCAGGACTAAATGTTAAGATGATGGGAACATCCACAGGATGCATGGTGAAATGCCAGTGAGATACCAGTGATCCTGACCCCTTCTGCTCTCCGGACCTGCCTGATCCATCCTGATGCCCTACTTCTGGTTGGAGTTCTCATCGGTTGGAGACGCTCGGTGCTGCTGGGGGTGGCCCCACATGGACTGCCTGAAGATCACTGGGATTGCTGGGGAAGGTGCCGCCTAGGGACTGTGGAGATGGCTTTGGACTGCGGTTCATATGGGCATTTATACTGTGATGGCTTGGGACTGCGATTGCTGTGGTGGCTTTGGGGCTGCGGTTCCCACGAGCAGTTTTGTACTCAGGTCTCCATCAGTGGACAGTGGATAGGTTCAACAAAACAGACTCCATGTGAAAATCAATTTCCTGGTTACACAATTATTAAATACATGCACTATTTGTCCATGTAATACACAGTTATAGAAGGGATTTATTTAGAATTGCACTATCCATTGTCACCCAGATGAGGATGGATTCCCTTTTGAGTCTGGTTCCTCTCAAGGTTTCTTCCTCATATTGTCTCAGGGAGCTTTTCCTTGCCACCATCGCCTCTGGCTTGCTCATTAGGGATAAATTCATACATTTACAATTTATATCCTGAATGTATTTATTTCTGTAAAGCTGCTTTGTGACAATGTCCATTGTTAAAAGTGCTATACAAATAAAATTGAATTGAATTGAATTGAAATTCAATAACTGTTTCTCAGGCACAATACGTCTGATCGAGCTGACATTTGTTTTACTGCATTGTTGTGCTAATCTGTGAGTGGAATTTTACTGCTAACTAGGTTACTTCAAAAGATGACCACCATTAGCCAATCAGCTTGCAGCCCACACTTCATAGTGTTAGTATTGAGCTACCACCATGAAACACTATGTTCATCTATGGTCACTTTAGTGTTCTATGCAACTTAGCAAGAACTAGCTACATATGGTGCAAACTGTACATGGTGCTTGGCCCCCACAGATGTCTGTTTAGGAGTGCTGGAACCCTGTTGTTTTTGTTAGAATTTTAGGGGTTACTCTATTGGAATTGTTAGGATTTTTAGGGGTCCAAGCACATAGTGCTGGAACCCTATTGTTTCTGATAGGATTTTTCTTCTTCTTCTACTTCTTCTTCTTCGTCTTCTGATTCTCCACTAAAACGAATTGTGCAGACCAAACAGTAAGTCATATGGATGTGAAACATGGTCAACAGGTAGTACTCTGTGCCTGAACCCATGCAAGCAAGATGGGCCCAGCTGGCCTAATGGTGGCACTTTAGCACAAGCATTTACATTTTGGCCCATATATTTCGAGAACCGTAAGACCTACACTCAAACTTCTGCCCACTAATTTCCACCATTGATGGAATTTTTGCATAATATGCAAAACCTACTCTTGTCAAACTATTCAGCAGATTGTAAAACTCAGTAACTATCAAAAACATCTTAACATTTATAAACAATATGGTCACCACGTGTCAGTTAGTTCTAAGGAGGTGGAGCCTAATTTACTTAAACAGCTGTAACTATTGATTGCTTGCATGGATTCACACAAAATTTGAAAGACATTTATAGGACAACATGCAAAGCTAAGGTAAGATAACTATTTCTCAGGAACAATAAGACCGATCATGTTGAAACTTGGTAGGGTGCATCTATGTGCTAATCTGTACTCTGATTTTTGATGATGACCTAATTACTTAAAAGAAAACTTGGCCACCATCGGCCAATCAGCTGTCAGCAGGGTTAACATTGAGCTACTGTCATGAAATTGAATAGTCAGTTCAGGTAGGGACCCACTACTATCTGATGCAATCTTACTCAACTTGGCCACTGGGGGTTGCTATTCATGTTTGTTCACACAAAAACAAGCATATCTCTTGGAAAATAAAAAGTACAGTGAAATGTGTTTTTTTTTTTATCTTGTTTCTTTTGCTTAAACTAAAAAAAATGCCTTTTGGACCATTTAGCTGCTTTAACCTAAACTTAAAATTTGCATAATATGTGAAACCTACTTTTTTGACTTAGTCATAGAATTTTTGCCCAATCTTCACACATTTGTTGTCAAACTATTTAGCAGAATTTTAACCTCAATAATTATAAAAAAAAAAACATGTTGACATTTCCAAAAAAATATGGCTGCCACATGGCAATCAATTCTAACAAGGTGAAGCCTAATTTAATCAAAAAGCTGCAACTCATGATTGCTTACGTGCATTTGCAAGAAACTGGAATCTCATACAGGACAAAATTCTGAGGTTATTTGCCAAGTCTGGGGTGTGGTCATATCTAGGGGGAGGAGCTATGGTCAGGTTCTAAGAAACCTTACATGTGATCAAGCTGAAATTCAGTATCTTGCATCTTATGTGCTAACAGAAAAGAATATATTTGAGGATAACCTGATTATGTAGGCTGAAAACCATGACTGCCATCAGCCAATCACATTTCAAAATGTATTTCACAGGGTCATCAGTGAGCTATCATCATGAAACTTGTATCATAGATTTGGCTAGGGACCCACTAGTATCTGATGCAGTCTCACTTAAATTGACCACTGTGGGTGCTATTAATGTGTTTGCACACAAAAACAACCATATGTCTTGGAATACAGTTAAATTTCTTATTCAAGATTCAAGATTTTTGTCACATACATAGTTAATATACAATAACTTGCAGTGAAAAGAAAACCTGGCCTACTCCTCTTTAGACTGTGCATTTAAATACTAAATTAAAAACAATTAGAAAAGAATAAGAAATAAGATAATAAGAAATGTGAAATATATGTACAGGAATGTGCAAAAATGGGTGTACAAAACGTGTTACGTGTAGTAACAATACAAAGTGCAAAGTGCAGTGTGCGGAGTGACTGGAGAGTCTTTAGGAGCCTTAAGGGGTCTGTATGGTGGACATGTCCATGTTGAGGAGTCTGATGGCCTGGGGGAAGAAGCACTGCCACATGCCAGTCAATCCTAGTGGGGTGGAGCTTGGTTTACTCAGACAACAGTAATTCATGACTGCTTGGATGGAATTGCATGAAACTTGAATGCCATATTTAGTGCAAAGTTATGAGGATATCTGCAAATATTGGAATGTGGTCACCCATGTGGGCAGAGTTAAGTTTAAATTATTGTTTATCTGGGTCAGTAAATCCAATTTACACTTTAAACAAGCATATCTCCTATAAAATAAGGTGTGCAGCTGTTTGACCAATGGGTCATGGACTGGATGTCATTCATTGTCCAGGATGGATAGTATTTTGTTTAGTGTCCTCCTTTCCACAACCACCTCAAAACTGTCCAGGAGCATCCCAGGACAGAGCCACCCTTCTTTATCAGTTTGTTAAGGTTCCGTGCTTCTCTGGCTCTAACGCTTTCTCCCCAGCATATTGCTGCAATGAAGACAGCACTTGCAACAATAGACTGGTATAAGATCTCCAACGTCTTGCTGCAAACATTAAAGGGCCTGAGCTTCCTAAGAAAATAGAGTCTGCTAATCTCCTTCCTGTACACAGCCTCCGTGTTGACCTTCCAGTCCACCCTGTTGTCGAGGTGGACATATATAATAGTGGGTATGTTTCATCAAACTAATTGGTTTTGACAGGTCTAGGTCAAAGGCCATCAATTAAATGTTTGATGACAGATGTCAACAAGTGTTAGGTCAAAGGTCATCAAGAATGTTATGTCTATGTCAAAGGTTAATGACAGTAGGATTCCATGGAAAATGTAAATGCGGTTTGAACCTTGGATATTAAAAGCATATATGTAAATGATATCCATGTGATGATATGATATCCACACACCCACACACACACACAGATGTTCGCTCTCTACTAAATGTGTTCTGCATGAGGTGTAAATTGCAGTTTAATGTCCCCTGTAAAAAATGTCAAAGGTTGATAACGATAGAATTCTGTTGAAAATCTTAATGTGTTTGAACGTTGGACGTTAAAAGCATATATCTAAAATGACACCCATTTAATGATATCCACAGAGAGAGAGAGAGAGAGAGAGAGAGAGAGAGAGAAGGAAGATACTCCCTGACCAATCAGAATAAAGTAATTTAAACCTCACACTTCCTCCCCATTTTCCCTTCAAATACTTTACCTTTCTGGATGTAGAATAACACTGATTATTCTTTGAGTGTGGTCTATGGTCGCTATGTCCAGATTCAGTATTGGGTATTGTCAAATGGTTGTTCAGCCGGATTTTTTTCAATGCAGAAAAAGGACTTGTCGTGCTTTTCAAATTGACAGTACCGGGTCACATCCACTGGAGCAGTGCTACTGAGACCATAACTTTTGATGAGTTTGACTGGAAAAAGTTCCATAAATGGTGTAAGGACTTTGACTACATTATTAGAATGGATTTCTTTTCACCAGAGGCCTACAGGTGTAAATGGAGAAGCAGTATATCTCCGCAGCACACATATCACATTAGAGCAACAAATTTCTCCAAGAACCAGGTTTCACTGCACTGTTCTGCTACTATTACTGGTGACTGCACATCTGATAACAGAATTGCGAAGTGAGGTATGAACAAACATGCTGGCATGATCTACAATGCAACTTTAAACAAATCAACAAATTATTCCAAAAATTGGGAAAAAACAAAGAAACAGCAGAAATAAAAGTAAGACTAGATGATCTCTAGCCAAGCTGATTTAGTTGATATGAGCAACCTGTCAGAAGGTAATGGCAAGACTGGAACTGAGGTGACTAAAACTTTTGATTCCATTCTAAAATAAGGTAGAGTCCCCAGAAAACTACAAACTGGCTAAGGGAAGGAGTTTGTAACAAAAATTTTCAAACTGTAATGAAAGGTTCAACAGAACGCTAAAGACCAGGAGATATTTTACAGCTTTTAACACGAGAAACACTGACACTGACAGTGTTTAACACTGACATAGTACAGGATTTGGTTCAAGTGGTCATAAATCAAACAATTCCGGCTGAAACTACACATAGTAGACATTTAATTGATTGATTAGATCTGCTGACACTAACAATGTCTTTAGCTAAGCAATGATGGTGATTATTTTCCGAGTTTTGAGAGAGTTTTTTTATGTCATCCGGTCCGTTTATTGAAGGTGAAAGGGGCGAAAATTAGTTCTTCTATTGCATACTGAAAATATGGATGGCGAAAAGGGACAAATTAGTTGTTATCCCAGCACTGTAGGATGGAAAGTGTGCCAAAAATCATATACAGTAATAATATTTAGAATTAATAATAAAATTCGGTAAGAAATCTGTAGTACTGAGAATGTACAGGAGCATATGAGAGTTTTTAATATGAGAAATTTGCATGGGCAAGCATCACTCACATTTTCTTCAGAAAATTTAAATTCTAGCTATTATTATTATTATTATTATTATTATTATTATTATTATTATTAACAGTTTTTGAGATATTGAAATGGGACCAATATCATATTGTCTGGTCTGGTTAGTAAAGGTGCAGCTCCCGCATAGTGGCCATTTGAAGTCGTTTTTTTTTTTCCACAGGACTGAATGGAAAAAATATTTGGAAGGACATGCAGACCAAACTGTACATGCTACACACATGAAACTTGGCCAGTATGTAGTACTCACCCCCTCTACTCAGGCAAGAAAGACGCGCAGCATAGCGTCCCATTTTATATTTTTGGCCATCTTGAGTCCGATGAGGCCTAGAGACAAAATTATTTTATTGATCATTCCTTGGCTAATTCTGCAATTTGGACCACTTAGCTCTGCCCACTTAGATTTTTTGTAATTTGCATAATATGCAAATCCTACTTTTAGGAACTAGTCCTAGACTTTTTGTCCCGTCTTCACAAAGTTGGTATCAAATGGCTCAGGAGAGTTTCTGCCTTCATACTGGTCAAAAACATGTTGAGATTTATGAACAATATGTCCGCAACCTGTCAGTCAATTCTAATGGTGTAGAGTCTAATTCACTCAAACAGCTGTAACTTATCATTCTTTGCATGCACTTGAACAAAACTTGAAAGGCCCCTTCAGCACAAAGTCCTGCGGAGGTCAGCCAAATTTTTGATGAATTTGGGTCATCGAAAGGGGCAGAGATAAGTTCAGAAAACTGTTTCTCAGCAACTGTAAGTCTGACTGAGTTGAACCTTGGTATGCTGCATCTTTATCCTAACTGGTAGGTGTATTCTTAATGATGACATGGTCACTTAAAAAAAAACATGGCCACCATCTGCCAATCAGCTTACAGCAGGCAGTTGGTTAAAAATGAGCAATCATTATTAAACTTGAATGGTAGGACCCCCTAGACCCAGAAAAAAAATGCTGCATTGTCACTCAAATTGGCCGTTTGGGCAAGCATGAAATGAAATTTGGCAGGCATTGTACATTCCTATAAACGAAAATGCAAACAATAATACACGATTTGCATTTTCATTTGAATTATATCAAATGCAAGCTGCAATTACTTTTGAAATTTGTCTGGAAAATACTTCCATACAGCAGAGTGTGAACCTCAATAATTATCAAAAACATGTTGACATTTGTAAACAATCAGTATGGACCCACTATTAATGATGCAATCTTACTCAAATTGGCCACTGGGGGGCACTTTGCATATTTTTGTGCATAAAAATAAACATATCTCTTGGAAAACAAGGTGTTCTATTGCTGAAACTATAGAAAAATCACCTTTTGGACCATTTAGCCACACCCACTCAAATTTATGATCATTTGAATAATAGTAAATTTATACATACATATATATATATATATATATATATATATATATATATATATATATATATATATATATATATATATGTAGAGAGAGAGAGAGAGAGAGAGAGAACAGTACAGTGGCCCATTCATGCAAAACACATTAACAAAACAGCAGTTTGAAAACACCACACTAAAGTTGGCTCTCACAAGGAAAAAGGCACATACCATGCCTACCAAGCACCCATGCCTTGCAAATTGTCCCAACTTGCCATGTCCTTACAAAAAAACACACACATGCAGCATGCACCACCAATGCACAGTGCAAATCAGAGAGCGGCAAGGATTTGACAGAATTAAGGAGGAATAAGGAATAAGTGTGAAGACCAGTTTGCCATCAACTTCCATCGAAAAACCCAAGATAACTTTAAATAAAGATTCTATTGTCATAATTTTCTTTATTTACAACTGTAAAATTTAAAATTACTTTTAATATATTTTGTGTGCAGCATATTTTGGGTCTATTGTTGATTGGGGACAACAGAGTCATGGAATCCTAGCAGCTAGCAGGTAAGATAATAGTTGTAATTTATAATTTATCTCTTATGGGTTCTTATAGAGCACATCATTGTTATAACAATTAAATAGAGTTGTAAATCTCATTGATTACGTTAATCAAATGTTTCTGAACACTGTTGGAAGCTATTGAATGCTTTTTCAACATTACTGTCAGCTCAGCATATTAACATTTTCCTAGACCTATTTCTATTCTTCATGGTCATAATAAAGCTATACCAGAAAAATCCCTGTTAAGTGAGTTCATGACAAACTCATGAGTATAGATTTGTGATGCAACAAAAGTAGGCTTGAAAACAACAGTGGTTTTTGAAGATAATATGAGTGTTTTCTCATTAACCTTGGTGCTTTAATTGTACATGTGCTGGCTAACTTTTCCTGCTTCCACATATAAAATGCAACACTTATAGCAAAGGATCTAGGAAAACAACACCAGTAACTCTATAACCAGTGTGTGCAGAAACATCAAATTTTTGTTAACAAGCTTGATCTAAACACCACTATAATTTATTAGTCCAGGTTTAGGCTTAATCTGGGTCTGAAGAGCTGGCAGCTCTCCCCTATCATATGACAAAATGCTACCAAATGAGGAAGGGTGGAGGCTAACACATGCTTCCTTTGAGACACATCAGCAGTAAATTTTTAAACAATTGATTAGAGACAGATTTATTTCAGCTTTAATTCACTATATCAGAATGCCAGTACATCAAAATCTACATACATCAAATTGATTGTCTTCTTAAACAGTCTGGAAGATTCCAAAGTTGATGTAATGTTTTTAGAAGCTTCTGATTGGCCAATTGTCATAATTAGGAGTTAATTGGGAGGGCAACTGTGGTTCTAAAAGGGCCTACCTTTAAAGCCAGTGCCTTTTTGTGTTTGATACCACGGGAAAATTCAAGCAACTCAGCCAAGACCTCAGAAACTAAACTGTTGACCTCCACAAGACTGGTTTGTCCTTAGAACCAGTTTCCAAACAATTTAAGGCATCTCAAGCATCTGTAATAAAGAACTGCATGCAAATATAAAAATCATGAGACCACAAAGACACTGCACTGTTCAGGAAAGAGGCACACATTAATTTCCAGGGATGAATGAACTTTTGTCTAAAAGACAACAACAAAAGAAGTAGTGAAAGAGTTGGAGGCATCAGGTACCAGAGTATGTACATCCAGCATTAAGATAGCCCTTAATGAAAGGGAGCCCTTGAAAGGCTGTCATGCATGAAAGAAGCCCTTACTCCAAGGCCAGCATTAAAAAGCCAGACTGAAGTTTGCAGGGGATCACCAGTCTTTTGGAGGAGTCTTCTCTGGTCAGATGAAACAAATATTGATTTGTTTGGCCATAATGATCAGTGCTAAGTATGGAGGAAAAATGATGAGGCTTTCAATCCAAAGAATACCATCCCAACTGTAAAGCACGGTGGTGGCGGCATCTTCTTGTGGATTGTTTTGCTGGAAAAGGTACTGGTACTGGTTTTGCTGGTAAAGGTACTGCAGTTCAGAAAATAGATAGCATAATGAGGAAGGAGAATTATCTAGAAATACTGAAGCAACACCTCAAGACATTAGCCAGAATGTTAAAACTTAGTGCATACTGGGTCTTCAAGCAGAACAATGATCCTAAGCATAACTCCAAAGTTGTAACAAAATGGTTTAGAGACAAACCCTGCCCTGAATTCCATAGAAAATTTCTGGACTGAACTGAAAAGACATGTCCCATGTCTTAAGTTCAAGCAATTAAAAAAATATACTAACAGGATGTATGTAAACTTTTGACCCACTGAAAATCGGATATAGTAAATAAAAGCTGAAATGAATCTGTCTCTTAGCTATTATTTTCAAATTACCTTTTATGGAAATAAATAGATACCCTAATTGAATTAAGACAGGATGTATGGTAACATGAAATGTGTGGAGTTGTGAAAAATTGAGTTTGAATGTCTTTAGCTTGACAGAAAATAACATTTGGCCTCAACTTTAATACATGCAATAATGTTTTGATTTATGTTCATTTAGTATGCAGTTATACCATTTTATGTATGTACAGATCCATTATAGCCAGTAAAAGGTGATACAGCTACTCAATAAGTTATCATTTAAGTAATGTTGCTTTAGTGAGCAAGGATTTCTTATCTAGAAAATATATTTACAGATGATTCCTTTGTCCTTACATGTACTCTCTGTATTGCATCCTCATTGTGAGGAGCTAAAACATGAGAAAGTGATGCAGTAATATAAAACAATAAAAGTACAACTAAAAAATGAGGGAAAACTCACTGAAAATGACATTGTCCAAATTTATTGCTAGTCAGCTCTATCATGAAATATGGCTTTGCAGAATACAAGAGATAAATAGGTGTATATTATAGGTCATACAAAGCCATTCAAAAGTTTAATAAGACTGTATATCTGTTTTTCATTTTCTTAAAGATGTTTTCATAAAGGAATATGGTAAAATGATCACAATTCACACATTACAGTCTTAAAAATTCACACAGTTTACACAGATCACAGTTTTAGCTTACAGAAATTAGTTGATTCTTGGGGTTGTTAAGATTCAAATGATCGATTACATACCACATTCATAACAACAAGCTGTTTTTAAGGAACGCATGACTGGGAATCTCATAACTGTTACTTCTGTGGGATGTGGTGCTTTTTCAGTCATTAATTGCCTCTAGTTGTAGGGGTTGGTGTAGCCACTATTGGCGGAGCTGGCAACGGATGTCTGTTCTTGTCATCTTACTGACAATCTAGCAGCCTCGGAAACACATATGTTAGCTCATGTTACTGGAAATCCAAAACAAATTACATTTTGATAGGTGAAAGATATTTTTTATAGGTTATAGTACTTACAGTATTTAGCTATGTTTTTGGAATTTCAATTAACTTCATAATTTTCCTTAGCATTGATCCATCAGTGAGTTACACTGTCTTTTTATATTCTTACATAGTGTTCTCTTATCATGGGATTTTAACTAAAAATTTGAGTAATATTTACATTGGGACTAAAAGAAGGGTTGGCACAGTGCAGTGGGTAGTGTTGCTGCCTTATAGCTCCAGGGTCCCAGGTTTCATCCTATTCTTGGGTTTCTGTCTGTGTGGAGTTTCTATGCTTGTTCTCCCTATGTGGGTTTCTGCCAGGTTCTCCAGCTTCCTCCCACCTCCAAAAACATGGCAGTGGATTGGCTAACTTAAATTGGCTTAGGTGTGTGAATGTGAGTATGGTGCCCTGTGATGGACTGGTGTCCCATCCAGAGTGCAACCACTGGTGCACATGCGTACACATTTTATTATATTTTACATTTACCTGATCTGTACTGTGCGTGTGTGTCATTTCATCACACTACAGCACATTTTGGGTGGTCAACCAGTGCACATCCCCTACCTGATTTGTGCCACACATGCGTGAATGGTTAATTTTTATGATAATAAAAAGGTATAATGTTAAAAAAGCCTGTTATTATAAATAAGATTGAGTATGGTGGTAAAAACATCCTCAATTTTGCTTCCTTGAAATACATTTAAGATTATTTTTATCCAGATTTTTTTTAATCAGTACAATATTCCAGTTACTAATTAATATACTTTTACATACAATGTATGAGTTATTTTGAAATGTCACAATATACATTAATGTACACAGATCAGTAGCGAACACCTACTGATTAAGTGGAGGATAAAATTTCTTGTTTAGACACAACTGGAGCAAATTAGTGAAAACAGACCCAATTAGAAGCAGGACAGAATGCAATACATTTACATTTACAGCATTTAGCATGCAATCTTATCCACAGCAATTTACAGAAGTGCAGTTCTAGTCTCTATAGAAAAACATAGCCTCACACTAGTACAAATAGGCTATGGTCTAAGAATACCATAAAGCCTTAATGCTATTACACAGAAGTGCATTAGTACAGCAAATGAAACAGTTAAATTTATTAGATTTTATTTGAAATTTTTACCTTTTTCAGCTCACTCTCACTAGCAAGTAGCCATCACAGCTCTCTTGTGCACACTATAAAAGTAAAGGTGTAGTCTTGCCGTAGGGCTGCATGTCAGGGACTGGAGAGGTGAGACAGATGCAAATGAGGTCAAGAATTTTATTTGAGGAACAGGCAGAAAAATCCAAAATGTGAATCACACTCAGAAACAGGAAACAGGCAAAGGTCAGGTGATTTGTGAACAACAATAACTAAGTAATCCAAAGAGAAATAATGAGCAAACAGAACAATATCGAGAACCAGGAAATCGGAACACAGAACAAAGTCTCGGTAATGACAGATGGGTACACACTGTACAAAACTTCGGAAACATGAGGGTTTAAATATACAAACTAATCAGAGGGCAAACTGAAAACAGGTGTGAGTAGTAGGGACACATGACAGAGACAACCAACGGGACATGGGTGGAGACAAGGCATGAACCAAAACAAAAACACACGTGGCATTGTAACTAAGCATACAGCAACCCGAAAGATCATGCTGTATGGCAGTTATGCAGGGGAAAATTCCTGACGGACCCCCCCCACCCCAAGGGGCGCAGCACCTACAAACACTCCACCCATCAGCCCTGCCCCTCTGGGCAAAATGTCCACGCAAAACCCAAGGTCCCAAGGCAGGCATGTTGGGAACCAGGGAGAAGACATGGGGCTTACTGGCGGGAAGCAGGTGGCAGGGCGATGACATCCGAACCTTGTGGTGGCGCCATGACGTCCTCACAGGAGTCAGGTGGCAGAGTCATGATGTCCCCATTGGGGTCAGGTGGCGCAGCTATGGCGTTCTGGCCGGGGTGGATGTGGGAGGCCACGCCGTTGGCCTCAGGCAGAAGCATGGCGTGAGATGCCGCCTTGTTGGCCTCCAGTAGGAGCCACGCAGCACTCGGCACGAGTGGGAAATTCCTGACACTTCAACTAACAATTATTTGATAATCAATTAATCGATTAGTTGGATTATTAAAAAAATTGTTAAATGCAAAGAATATTCATTTAAAAATATTTCTTTGCATAATATTAAATAACAGGTTACTAACTACACTATGACATTACTGACATTTATCAGATAATCTGTCACAACATGAGAATATTCCTAAGTGCTTATGTCAACTAAACCACAGACATGAGACAACCAAACTAACACAACGTGACAGTTTTCTGTCCATTTTTTTACTGGTTCCTACAGAGGACCCTCTGATGACATAATGTGTGGCCACAACACTTTACAATACGGGTACACGATATGACGGCGGGCGGACAGCCCGCGCACATAAAACACACAGCGACTGGCACGACTGCCGGCGGGGTGCTGAAAGGACAGCGCCACCTCAGCACCCCCAATGTTTTGGATAGCCGGTGTGCGCGTGGCTCGGAGGCGGAGCGCTTTGATTCTTCACGTCTGGCAGCTAATCCCCGGCGCGACACGAATCTACCCTCCTGGAGGAGTCGGAGGGATATAAAAGGAGCCCGCGGCGGCGTAGACGAGGAGGTTACAGATGGATCAAAAGATCCAGAGCGTCAGACAACTGGGGCTGCTTTTTTTAGTTCCAGGCAGTGGAATCAAGGGAATAAAGCGAACTTCAAATCATTTGGCAGTCTATACTGCAGAAATGGTAGCAATTCTTTTGGCATTGCAGTGGGTAGAGGAACATAAACCTGGGAATGTTTTAATTTGTTCTGACTCAGTATCAGTATTAAAGAGTTTGAGATCCTTTAAATCTAGCCACCAAGATATTCTCTTTAGTATTTTACAAATACACTCAAGAATTGTTCAAAATAATATTTCAGTCAGTTTTATATGGGTTCCTGCACACATAGGAATAAAGGGAAATGAAGAAGTGGATAAATTAGCGAAACAAGCATTACAGAGAGAAATCATAGAGATTCAAGTTCCATTAAGTAAGTCAGAGATTAAGGTTTTAATTTGGAGTAAAGTGATTGAAGAATGGCAAGTAAAGTGGAATAATGGGAAAAAGGGAAGATTTTTTACAGCTTAATTAATAAAGTAAGTCAGAAGATAAAATGTATAGGTAAATCAAGGAAAGAAGAGGTTATTTATAATAGAATAATGTTAGGTCATTCAAATTTAAATAG
>CM040463.1:22750501-22766802 GCA_022758105.1 Pangasianodon gigas | reverse complement strand
TACAGTAACTAATCACGTTTGATAAATAGGTTACGAAGATCAGTCAGTAGATCAGTCAGTATTGACTACCATTGTGTGTTTAAAAGAGCACCTACAGGAGCGACTCTTCAGGCTAAAGGTGAAAATGCATGTGTGTGTGTGTGTGTGTGTGAGAGAGAGAGAGAGAGAGAGAGAGAATGATGCGGGGTGGGCTTCTGTGATGCGGGAGAAATTTTCTGTAATGTTTTCAGTACGGTTATGAACTGCATAGCTTAGTCTAGATAAATGTTTCATCGACCTTAACAACTCACAGCCAGCACGGAAGGTCATCGTAAACAGCACAGCACCATGTTGGGAACATGCGCATCACTTGACAGGCTGTATGACTTGCTACATATAACTATGCTGATCTCCGTAAAAAGGTTTGTTTAGCAACTGTATTTCAACAGAGCATGCCAAGTGCCAACAGGACACGCCGGTGTTAAG
This sequence comes from Pangasianodon gigas, assembly GCA_022758105.1. Lineage (NCBI taxonomy): Eukaryota > Metazoa > Chordata > Actinopteri > Siluriformes > Pangasiidae > Pangasianodon > Pangasianodon gigas. The sequence continues at coordinate 22,766,337 of CM040463.1, read as the reverse complement.
ACTACTATAAATTATCTAATAGCTACGACTAAGACACTGGCAAGACTCGAGATTCCGTGTGCGTGTGGGTTAATGTTCCTGCGTGTATAATTCATGCTGTTATCCCTCAGGTGAAGATGAGACTGGGAAATATCTGCGGCCACAGCACCTGAAGAAGCTGGGTGACGATTCATTGCCGCAGGAGGGCTACATTGAATTCAACACAGGAGCGCGATCTGCCAGGTAACACTTCCTCCTGCTCCTATTCTACTTGTGCTGTGCTCACTGGTGCATAGTAATATTGTGTTATGCACCATGGACCCCATTCAGAGTTCAGTTAGGGCTGCGTGCTCATCTCTGCGTTAGGACGTCGCGCGCGGAAGCTCGCACAAGGTGAAGTATTCATACTTGCACGTAACGGGAGCGTATCCTATAGGAGGCGCTGTCGCATGATCCACACAAGAATTGACTGAATTAGACAGTGAAGAAGGGCCCAAAACATCGCGAATTCCGTGTTTCACTGTAGGATTAATAAATAGAGGATAGCACAGGCATAATGTTGTTTTGAAAAGTGCTGGAAAAAAGAAAGCTCTTATGATTAATTATAAACCAAGTGAATTCGGACTGAAAGCATTTCTGAAGTGTTTTAACTCGTCTGTATTCAGCAATATGAGTAGCTTTTGTATCGAAGCACTTCAATTTAACTAGTGTTTAAATCCACAGTTCTATACTGCAGTCACGCACTGCGGTCACGCCATCTGCACTTAGGAAATGCTCGGTCACGCTATCTACTCTTGAGAATACGCGTGCGCGTATGCATTACGGCTTACGGTAGCCCGTTTGTGAGGGGGAATAAAAAAATGTGGTTCAGTATTTCGGCTTCATTAAACACATTTTACCGAAAAAAAATCGGTCTAAGTATAAGAAAGTATTAACACACGTATTTTTTGCTCACTGCACTCAATAACGAAAACGTGCAGAGGTTCAGTGAATTAAAAGTAATAAAGTTGCCCCTCAGAAACTATTAGGACTGAGTCTATATAATGCTTATTGCATAGAAAGGTCCGTAACATTATGGTAAATTAAAATTAGTTAAATGTCCATTAAATCACTTTAGGCTAAATCACATAAACTCCCAAAGTTTAATTTAGAGAACTTCAGGTACTCATGATCTGAGTTTCACATTTCACTACTGATCAGTAATTCAGTTCTATTTCTGCTACAATTTAAACGGCAATAAAATTATTAAACCAAATTATTTTCTGCAAACTGTAATATATTTAAAAAGTATAGGTGCTACCGTACTTATGATATCCATTCATCCATTTCTACAGCAGAATCTTTGAGTAATGTCATTTTAAAATTCTCAAAATTTTGTGAATTCAGTGATTCAGTTCTATTTCTGCTACAATTTAAACTCCAGTAAAATTAATAAATCAAACTGTTATCTGCAAACTGTAATGTATTCATAAAGTGTAGATGTGACAGTACTTATGAAATGACTTTCCTTAACTTCTACTATACAAATTTAGAGTAATAGAATTTTTAAAATTCTCAAAAATGGTGATTCAGTTCTATTTGTGCCCCATTAAAGACTCCCATAAAATAACAAACCATCCTGTGTTCTGCAAATGGTAATATACTAATAAAGTGGAGATGCTACAGTAATCAACACGTAAACTTCATCCACTGTAGAAATTTTTACTGTAGAAATATAGAGTAATGGCATTTTAAATTCCCCTAAAATATCCAATTAAATTCTATTTCTGCAAAAATTTAAACTCTCATAAAATGATAAAACCAAACTGTTGTCTGCAAACTGTAATATATTAATAAACTGTAGAAGCTACCAAACTCAGGACATGACTTTCATCCTTTCTACTGTAGAAATTTAAAGTAATTTTAAAATCCTTCCAAATGTTGATTTTATTCTATTTCTGCTATAATTTAAACTCCAATAAAATTAATAAATCAAACTGTTATCTGCAAACTGTGATATATTCATAAAGTGTAGAAGCTACACTTTCTACTGTAGAAATTTAAAGTAATGGCATTTTAAAAATCCCCTAAAATGGCGTTTCAGTTCTATTTCTACACCAGGTTAAACTCCAATAAAATTAATAAATCATGCATGCTTATGGAAGTCATCATATGGAGAAATGGGTTATCAAGCTGATTTTCAGGAATCTTGCAGAGTTCACACAATACAATTTGATTATTTTTATTAATTATTTTTTTAAACTGAATGGCCACTTTCCATAACTTTCTAATCTGATTATTCTCAATGATAACAGTATTATGAGGTCAGGCACTGATGTTGGATGAGAAGGCCTGGCTCATAATCAATGTTCCAAATAATCCCAAGTCCAGTGGGGTTGAGGTCAGGGCTCTGTGCAGGCCACTGGAGTTCCTACACACCAAATTTGTCAAACCATGTCTTTATGGACCTTGCTTTGTGCACAGGGGTACAGTCATGCTGGAACAGGAATGGCCTTCCCCAAACTCTTGCCAAAAAAGAGTTGGAAGCATACAATTGTCGAAAATGTCTTTGTATGCTGTAGCATTAACATTACCCTTCACTAGAACTAAGCGGCCTAGCCCAAACCTTGAAAAACAGCCCCAGATCATTATCCCTCCTCCACCAAACTGTACTGTTGGCATTATGCATTCCAGTAGGTAGTTTTCTCCTGGTATCCGCCAAACCAAGATTCATCCTTCAGACTTCCAGATAGTGACATGTGATTCATCACTCCAGAGAACATGTTTCCACTGCTCCAGAGTCCAGTGGTGGTGTGCTTAACACCACTCCAACTGATGATTGGCATTGTGTATAGTGATATGTCCCAACGCACAGTTCTTGTGCTGATGTTGCTTCCAGAGGCAGTTTGGAACTCTGTAGTGAATGATGCAACAGAAGATAGGCGATTTTTGCATGCTACATGCTTCAGCACTCGATAACTCTGCTCTGTGTGTTTGCATGGTCTACCAATTCGTGGCTGAGCTGTTGTTGCTCCTAGATGCTCCTGTTATTTCACAATAATGGCACTTGGGTGTGACCTGAGCTCAATAATTAGGAGGGGTGTCCTCATACTTTTGGCCATATACTGTATATAAGGACTGAGAAACACTTGGAAACACAGAATCTTAAAGATGAGCTTTTAACGGTGTGTATGCAAGATTGCTGCTGTGCATATCCTGCGGTCATCTGGAGTGTCGATTGTGCATGTATTATATGTAATGTTAAAAGGACGCTCTGACCAAAATCTAAAATTTAAATACATCTGTTGTAAACATGCCTATTCGTAACCTACAGTGATGACGCACTGGGCTCTGTAGTGAGGTTTCCTAGTTTGATTATGTATCTTGAAGGTGGAAGCAAAATTTGAAAAATTACAATGTTTATGGTGAAAACATTATGCTTATTTGGTGCTCACTAGATAATGGTATATTCACTTTGCTTTGTAAGTAAACTATTGCAATGGAGTGAATGGATTACTCAAGCAACAGAAATGATTTAACAGATGAGAATGAGTTATACAAAAATAGTTATTTTTGTACAGTGACATCCAACCATGCAGAATACACAGAGAAACAGTGCCAGCGAGAAGAGCAAGAGGAGGCAAGCAGAAAGCAACTGTAGGTATTTCAAAATTACACTGAGCCAAATAACTGCTTAGCACCAACACAAGTAGCTACCATAATGTTACATGATTATTTACTTTTGTGTTAGAAACCTCACTAGCCATCCTACTAGAAGTTACATGGTTGAGGACAAGTATTTACTAGCGGACATTAACTAGCTTTCCTACCTCAGTTTGGGTCATTTTGTGCTGGGCATGGAGCTTCTCTGCTCTCCGTTTTGTACTAAATACAGACTGAATCGCCATTTTCAGCAGAAGATCGAGTAACTCTGTGCTGGCTACACACTTGTAAATATCTAGCATTTATCAGCGGTGAAAAGACTGCATTAGTGTTTGGAAACAAAAAGAGTTTTCTAACCTGAATAGCATAGCAAATGAGCTACATGGTTATCATCTGACTGTAGTATCTATCACAAAGTTTATATAGGACTTGGACTGACATTTGCTAAAATGTTATCTATGGATTTTTATGGATTAGCACTAAAAGACAAGGAGTGCTATTCGGCTAAACTAACACCTTCAAATGGTGTAACTCTAGAATATCCTTATGGCTTGGCATCCTGTCAGTGGCTAAATGATGCCAATCTGTAGTCTAGCCTGCAGTGACATATATAAATATTTCATAGAAAGCTGAGCATGTATACTAGAGAGAAATGAATGTAGGCATACAAGTCTCTTGATGCTTACAACTTTGTTGTTTGTGTGCATGTTACATTTTGTTTTAAGATTACAACATCAGGGAGATTGAGAGCTGAAGTGATGCCTAAACAGAAGCTATACAGTAAATTCTTTTGTAAGCTGAAGTTAGATCACTAAATGTCCATTATAGGCAACTCTTCAGTAAGAACATAACTGATGTAGAGCTACATAAGTTTGTTAAAGCAATATAAACTAGCCATGTTAGTTAACTAGCTAGCTAAGCCTGTTAAATTCTTAGCACACCAGTTTTACTGATACCTATCTACTTATCTGAGATGAAATAGGCACTGCAAAGACAGAGCAACTCGGACCAGAATTAACCCTCCAAACTGCCTGTAAAAACAACCATACTCTGATGGCTTGGAAATGTGTCCAGTTTGACAGTATGCATCTGACTTCTGTTTAAAAAAATCACTAAAGTCTAACTATGTTTACATAGCTCCCGCTGTGTTTACACCACTGTGTTTCCTGGGTATATGTATGACAGATAGAGACATCAGTGTCACGTGTCTCACTCAGAGGTCCAGACTGGATGATCGCAGTAGAGATTATGTATTGCATTCTAAGTATTGTAGCGTTCAGGTGAAAACAGGAAAATGACATAAAATCATGAATTCTGCTAAACCGCAGACAGTAAGCGATAGAGTTCACTGCAGCAGAGTACTATATACCATGACAAATAACATAATAAATTCTATTTTTATGCCAGAATTTCCCTTTAATGCTATGTGTCCACATGGTGCAATACCAACCATAAATATTTGGGGCAGAATAGCACCATGTGACCCAGTGTCCACAGCTTACCAAACAAAGTCGTGTTCTGTCTCAAATCACATACTTACAGTATATGCTGTTCTACACAGTTATTGAGTACTAACTGGTTTTCCTATTACGTTTAGCTTTTTAAAAATTTTTGTACAACTCCAGTGTGGGACACTGTAGATGAAGACTCTGGAGACACCCGGAATTTTAGCAGAGCTCCGAGCTCATGTTTATTCAGGCCGTGCTTGTCAGCACACTTTCAACAAACTCAACAAAATCAAAACAATCAGTGGAAACTGGTCTGTCCCAGACTTGCCACTTTCGCTCAGATACCAACGAGTGATCCGGGCGTTGGCATCCTTCAAGCAGTGGAGCCATTGGAGGAGGGTGTGATTAGAAGAGAGGGTAAAAGCGCGCCCCAGTCAGTAGGCTCAAAGGATGAGGACCACTCACTTGATGGCCAGAAACTCCTTCTCGATCATGCTGTATTTGGTCTCCCTTACCGAGAGCTTCTGTCTAATGTACAGCACGAGGCATTCCTCTCCCTGTCCCTCTCCCTGGGACAAAACAGCCCCCTGTCGGATGTATCAGTCTGCAAAACAAAAGCAAGAGAAAAGTCAGGAGAATGCAACAGCAGGCCCCCCACACAAAAACACACTCTTCCCACTTCGATGAAGGAACACTGATCCTGGAAATGCCTGGCTTCCCAGCCGCACCTGCAGACCTGCCGGGCTTTGCCCCGGTTCTGGTGGGCGTGGAAGGTTCTACCTGTGTAGAGAGAGAGGGAGTTAGAGGAGACATCAGAGGTGAAGGAGCAGGGGAGGAACAATGGGGAGGAAACTGGGTTTGTGGGGCCGGTTTTGGGGCCCCTGAATCACAATGACGGTGGAAAGTTTTAACAAAGCCCATCAGTATGTTTAACATCACTGTGCATGAAATCACTAAACATCTTACAGTTCGACTTGGAAACAAACAAGCAGGAATGTACCATCTAGTGGATGTACCTTTTAGTCCCCCAGATGTACATAAAGTATGCGAAGGAGTATATAAACAATAATGCTTATTTTGCCGCTGATTCTGCATGTGCACATGAAGCCATGCGTCAAGTATAAACCAGCCTTTATACTTCTGTTAACACAGATTTGTGTCATGACACAAAAAGGGGGATTTTAGGTAAGTGTAGCACCCCGACATGCAGAGATGCCCTAGCTTGCTTCCCAATATCTAAATGGGGCACCCAGAAAATAAACTTAAGCAGCTGCATAACGTGTCTCTGAATACAAGTTACATTGCCGGTATAAATATTGATGTAACTTTTGGACTTAATTGGCTGATTTAAGTAGCCAACTCTGAATATGGCCCTATTTGTGTACTGGCTGGGGTTTCCCATCAGTTGGAATTGGAAGATCTTAGTATTTAGGTTTTGGGCAGATAGTCAGTTCAGAGGGCAGGATGTTGATTGCATTGAGGTCAAAGGTAAGACTAAGCTTCTGTATAGTTGCACAGTATGCATTTGATTCAAGATTCAAGATTCAAAGAACTTTATTAATCCCAGGGGGAAATTGCTTTGCCATGTTACAATTGCTCTCAAAAAGAAAGAAAGAAAGAAAGAAATTTGGTGCATTACATGCCAAACTCTTTTTGAAAGGAGAAATTTGGAAGAAATAGGAAATATGTGGTTCAGTTATGCTGTGGAAGGCATGTTTTGTTGTTCCCTTGTTCCCTTTAAAGGGAAGGATCACTTGTTCCCTTTAAAGGGAAGGATCACTGAAAATCATTTATAAAGATCATTTATTAAAATTATTCTGACTGATCACCCACAATGAAATATTTCCACTCCTCTATGCAGAACACTTTAAGCTTTTTTATATTCATAGGTCTGTGCAAGTGGACTTCCCTTTTCAACTCAGACTACAGGTTTTCAGTAGGGTTCAAATCCGGAGACTGAGGTGGTTGTCACAAAACGTTGATTTTGCATGTCTTTCACTTTTTCTGTGTTAATTTAGAAGTTTGTTTGGCTCATGATCTTGTTGAAACTCTGTCTACAGCCAAGTCTAAATCTCCTGGCAACCAGGTAATTAGCCGAGTTCCTGATACCATCAATCTTCATAGCATCCTTGAGTCATAGAGTCCTTGAAAGGCCAGCCACAAAACAGCCCCACAGCATCACTGATTCACCACCAGGCCCAGTGTGAGACAGTTTATTAGCCCGGGAATGTCATCTGAGCAGCCTACACACTCACTTGGGATGTCCACAATGACAAATCCACAGTTTAAACTCTTCTGACTATTTTCTTCCAAAGATTGCACAGCAGGCACCAACTACAACACAAATTAAATAAATATATGCAAACAAAAAATAAACAGGTCTAAAATAATATAAAAGGCTATAGCTAATTTCAAATGAACACATTATCAAAATTATATTTTGACTAACACAATTATGATTTTAATTTTTATCCTTAAACAGGCATTCTTACTTTATTTCCACCCAATTTCCTTTCAACTGAACTGTTTTGACATTTACTACTCTATTGATAAACACACACAGTAGGCCACTAATAATGCTAATACGAATAGGGCTTCTCAGAGACTGAAAATTCCTTGACGCTAAAATTACTAAACACTAAACTGAAGGTAGCTTGAAGATGAAGGAAAGAGATGCTACCTAGAAATTGTAGCTTGTCAAGGTATAAGCTTCTCATGATTTAAAGCAGTAGAGTATCTTCTGTGACTTTTTCTCTGTAGATAATTTGCATTTATAGTATTTGCACTGGGATGATCAGACAACATTCATTGCTAGAGTAGCTTGTATTATATAGTGCTACACTGTGTGTGCGATAGATAGCTGTCTCAGCAGCTGCATCACTATCATCCAGGCTTGTTGCTGTCGCAAACAAGTCTGTAAATTTGAAGCATTTACTTGTGTCTTCCTTTAACGCCTTTCTCTTCTTTAAGCTGGCCTTTTCTGTGCCCACTTTTCTTTTTTGCTGTCCATATTGATCAAAGGCTAAGAGGGCTCTCTGATCTAACTATAAACCTGTACAGGTGCTTGTCAGGTGACCAGCCTGGAATCAGTCGACCAATTAGGGATCTAGGAAGGCTGCTGTCAGTGTGTCATTGGCTCCTGTATATGGAGGCAGAGGCGTGATCGATAGGCTACCAGTCCGTGTGTGCACATGTGCGTTTGTGGATGTGAGTATGTGACTCAGAGTGCAGCTGCCTGCAGCCTGTGCTGCAACAAGTAGTTCTAAGTTATAACGCTTACATTAAATTTAACATTAAATCATGAAATGCTTTTTAACGACTGTTCCGTGACATGAAAATGGAATTTACATAAACCAGTATTTACTTGTATACAAGTAGAAAAGGAGAAATATAAAAATATAATATAAGGGATATAAAAGATAGATAGCAGCAACAGTACGGACTATATTTGGAATGAAGTGCAGATATGTGTAGTTGTATGTGTAATACAATGCTGTGCAAAATTGGGCTGATTGGAAGCACCACAGCCTTGCTTGGGAACAGCACCAAGCAGCATCGAGAGCATCCTGATGGGATGGACCACAGCCTGGTTTGGGAACAGCACCAAGCAGGATAGGCGGGCTCTCCAGAGGGTGGTGCGATCAGCTGAGGAATGGACGCCTCTCTCTGGTGCAGTCAGGGAAGTGCTTCAGCTCCCTGAAGGCCAACACAGAGAGAATGAGAAGGAGCTTCTTCCCACAGGCCATTTGGGTCCTCTCCCAGGAAAACACCTAGGACTAGATCTTGGATTTGTTTGCACAACACTCACACTCTACATTCCTGTTAATATACACATATTACCCCATATGTTGGGATGGCTGAGGTCCTTCACTATCTTCCTGGCCTTGGTCCAGCACCGCTTGCTGTAGATAGACTGCAGGTCAGGGAGCTCAGTGCGGATGGTGCGCTCAGCTGATGGCACCACTCTCTGGAGAGCCCGCCTGTCCTGCTTGGTGCTGTTCCCAAACCAGGCTGTGGTGCTTCCCATCAGGATGCTCTCGATGTTGCAGGTGTAAAAGTTTATTAGCACCTTAGAAGGCAGTTAAAAGTCCCTTAAGCATCTCAGGTGGTGAAGACACTGACTGGCCTTCTTCACCAGGGTGTTAATGTGACAGTACCAAGACAGGTCGTGCGTGATGTGAACACCAAGGTACCAGAAGGTACTGTCCACTCTCTCCACTGGGGCCCTGTTGATCTTAAGGGGGTGGTAGCGTCTCTCCTGCTTCATGCTGAAATCCACTTTCAACTCCTTTGTCTTAATGATGTTCAGGCTGAGGTTGTTCTCCTGGCACCAGTTCTTTAGGCTTTTAATCTCCTCCAAGTAGGCCTTCTCATCGTTATCAGAGATCAGGCCTACCACAATAGTGTCCTCAGCAAACTTGACAATGGTAGTAGAGTTGCAAGTGGCTACATAGTCATAAGTGTACAATGAGTACAGCAGGGGGCTCAGGACACAACCCTGGGGGGGCTCCAGTGCTGAGGTTAAGGGAGGGAGAGACATATCTACCTACCTGTGCTTGTGGTCTGCCTGTCAAGATGTTGGTGATCCACTGACACAGGGACAGGCTAAGTCATATGTCCTCCAACTTGGTGGTGAGTTTGGAGGGAATTATAGTGTTAAATGCTGAGCTGTAGTCTACAAGCAGCATTTTAAAATAATTCCCCTTCCTGGTGTCCAGATGGCTCAGGGCTGTGTGAAGGAGGTGTGTGATGGCATCACCGGTTTAGCGATTGAGACGGTATGTGAATTGTAATGGGTCCAGGGTGTCAGGTAATGAAGGGGTGACCAGACTTTCAAAGAACTTCATCACAACTGAGGTAATTGATAATTCCACTGGAGCAGAGAGTGCCTTTCTTAAGATTCCACTCGCTCAGACCGCTCAGTGGCGCTCGCTCAACCCAGAATACACTTTGTGATATGCTGGTTTGAGAAACTGCGAAATAAGCAATAGGTCTAAGGTTATGACAAAACATTGTTTTAATGAAGTTGCAAACTTTATACATAAATGAACAGTAAAAATCAAAGTTAAGAAAGAGGAAGGAGAAGAAATTGAAAGGGAGTGTGGAGAGACTGAGAGTTAGCAAAGATTTATTTTGGAATCTTCAGCATTTCCATTCAGCAAATATTAATCTTCATAAAGTCTTGATTCATAACACCATATATTTTACATTATGTTGAAATACTAATACCTCTTTTGAGTCACCAGGGATTTAAAAGATATAAGCCAATTTTTTGAGAAAATGAAGAAATGTCTCCATTTTCCGATGCTCAAATTTTTTGGGCTAGTTTCAGATATTTTGTGTGGCGTCAGAAACTGAGGCCAATAACATCCATGATATTAAACTGGGAAAGAAATTATTATTATAATAAAATAACATGTGATAAGTGTGACATAATTCCACTTCACATCATGCAATGTGGGGCAAACTTCCAATGCATGTTAAATGATATTCGTTGCCTTAAGACAAACAAATTTCACAATCAAATCCAGAAGGTGTTTTTTCCAAAATCTAGTAGGATGTGGCTCAGATTTCACATGTACTCTCCATAATGCAATGCAATAACACCTAATGTATGTGCCCATACTGACACATTGTTATAGCCCCACCAACAGGCAATAAAAATGAGGTGTAAATAACAATTTTTCACATTCTCCTCTAATAAGAATCATAAAATTCACAGAAATTCATCACACTCATACTTCAATATTGAATGCAACCTGACACTGAAACTGATGTTTCAGGTGTGTATTAAAGTACTGTTGCTCTTGCTTTCAACAGGTTTCCATAATAATAGTACTTGCTATTGGTAACAAGAAGTGACAGTCATGTAACACGTTTTATTAATTTTAGATGACATTTACCATGGTTTTCTTCACTGATACCACATTATGATGTCATGCAACCAATGTTGCTGCACTCTTGGTGCTGGGACCCTCCAATCCCTGCTTGCAGCTATATTTTGTTTGTTGTTATTTGCTATGTGAAGGACTCTGCATTGTCATCTCAAAGTTGAGGTGTTGCTATATCAACAGAATATGCTCACTGCAGATCAGCAGCAAATTTGAAAATCTTCAGCCATACATAATTTATTCTGATGCACTGTGAACTTTTGTCACTCCTTGACAGAAAAAAGCCTAACACATTAAATTTGATACCCAAGACAGTGCTGCCTGTATGCAGAGATGTTCATAAGTCTCTTTTTGCAAGTCCAAATCAAGTCTCAAGTCTCTGAGCTAAAGTCCAAGTGAAATCTCAACTGTTTAGTCATGCAGTTTCATTAGCAGTCAAATTGTTAGTTGTAGATATTTTTTGTTGCACATAACTAAAATACTGCTATTATTTCTAGGGAAAGCACTACAGTGCATATTGTACTGGGTCTAACTTTGCTTCTATTTAATATCAGAAACTATATACAGCACTACTGTATAATATACAGTATACAACAAAATTATACTTATTTATAAACAACTTCTCATAACTTCATTTGCTACATATTGAGCTAGACAGAAAACATTTGCTATCCAAACTAACGAACATTTTTGAATGTGTCTGTGTCTTATATAAAGAAGTTATTTTGCTGATGTCCTTTATTTCGATACTGTTTTTATTGCTTATAGCACTTTGGTCATATCCATCACACTGAAAGTTTTTGTATCAGAAAGTTATATTAACTATGGGGTTGGGGGGTTTCTCCTTTCAGTCTCCTTTTGTGAAATGCATACTCAATTGGGTTAAGGTCTGGTTTTTGACTTGACCAGTCTAAAACCTTCCACTTCTTGGGTCATTGTCTTGCTGCATAATGGTGTTCCTCCCAATTTGATTGTATGTATTTCTCTGTAAATTGGCAGTCAGAATGTTTCTGTAGACTTCTGAATTCAATCTACTGCTACCATCATGAATTACATCTTCAGTAAAGATTAGTGAGCCTGTTCCAGAAGCAGCCATGCAAGCCCAAGCCATGACACTAACTCCACCGTGCCTGACTGATGAACTTGTTTTGGATCATGTTTTGGATCTTGAGCAGATCCTTTCTTTCTCCACACTTTGGCCTTTCATTGACTTTGGCAGAGGTTAGTCTTGGTTCCAGAACTTTTGTGGCTCATCTCTGTATTTCTTTGCGATTTCCAATCTGGCCTTCCGATTCTTACTGCTGATGTGCAGTTTGCATCTTGTGGTATGGCCTCTATATCTCTATTTCTCAAAGCATTCTTCGAACAGTGGATTGTGATACCTTCGCCTCTACAGTTATATTCAGAGTTTAGTAATGCTCATGCAGTAGTTAATACCAATTGAATACCACAGTGGTATTTAGACCTCAGACATAACTGTGGATCTAAGCACTATTCTGAGAGTTATAAAAAGGTTGCACATGCAGGATGCAATTGCCTAAAACAGAAGCCTAAAAATACTCAAGCACACAAATAAACATTGAGAATCTGAAGATCAAACACAAGTCTCTGGTCTACTGCCTCATGTTTTCTGAATTTCTAGCAATTTCAATCAGAGACATTGCTTAATCTCAACGACTAATTTTTTTAATGGATAAAATTATGAACCATGCTTACTTATAATGAGCTGCAATTGTAGGAGATGAATTCTTGGTCAGCTCTTCCTTGGGCAAAAACAGAATGTTTTCTTTACAGGACAATGCATTGAAAAAAAGGCATTATTTTATTAATTTCGCAACTCAAAATTGTGAACTAAAAGCATGATAATATAGCCTACATCCCACACACATTATGGTGTTATCATCAGCAGTGGCTAGTGGCAAGAGATTTTGGTGGCGCAGGCCGACATTAATAACAAAAGTAATTAACAAAATTAAGTTGAGACACTATCACACATGACCTATGCTATAGGCTACCATCTAGTGAATTTTATAGGAACCCAGCATTAGGCAGCATACAGTCTAGCAGCTCATTTTGAGCATGTTTTAAATGTACTTTCAACTGTGTTCAAGGTAATATCATTAACCAGGGTTAATAGGTTTCAGCAAAATTTTGAGCTCAACTAAACCTCAAAAACCACACCGACTTAATATAGGCATGTCAATTTGATTGTGTCCTATCCTTTAATATACCTGTGACACATTTATGACACATTGCATGATGTACCTTGGAATTATGCCACACTCTCTGATTACATAATGTGACATTAATTGACACTCTCACCATGAGTTAAAAAATTCAAAAATTTCAAACATTTTATATCATGGATATCTTGACATCTTGCTGAGGAATTTTGGTTTGCATATGATGAACCTTGTAGGGGGAGTTTTAAAAAGTTTGGGTTATAAGCCTCACTTCCTGTTGCCAAGTCAATTCAAGTCAAGTCAAATGGCTTTATTGTCATTTCAACCATATACAGCTAGTTAGTACATAGTGAAGCAAAACAACGTTCCTCCAGGACCATGGTGCTACATCAAACAACACAGAACTACAAGAGATTACACATTTCTACATAAAATGCACATGCAAATGTGTGCAAACAGCACAAGACAGTACAAAACCACTAAAACAGTACAATAACGAGACAGTACAATAACTACTAAAACACAACAATAGGCACAGCAAGAGATAGTGTAGCGCCGACCAGTACACAGTTCTAGTATGAATGTGTCAGATATAGCAGTAGTGCAAAAGAATAACAATATAATAAATTAATGTGAATGTAAACATAACATACTATGACATAATATTCAGTAGATAAGCTTATACTATATATGGATATAGCAGTTATTTGGGGTAGCAACCAGGTAGGAAGTATAGTAATGTCAAGAAATTATATATATTATTAATAAATATTTTATAAATACAGTAGCAACAAAACAAAATGTAGGTAGTAACTACAGAAATGTGCGAAAATTGCAAATTTATTTATTTATTTATTTATTTATTTATTTTTAAATTGTACAATTTGCCAGATGGCAGGAGGGTGAAGAGTTTGTGTGAGGGGTGTGTGGGGTCATCCACAATGCTGGTGGCTTTGCGGATGCAGCATGTGGTGTAAATGTCTATGAAGAGCGACCCCGATGATCATCTCAGCTGTCCTCACTATCCGCTGCAGGGTCTTGAGAGCCGAAACAGTGCAATTTCCAAACCAGGCAGTGATGCAGCTGTATGGATGCTCTTGATAGTCCCTCTGTAGCACATGGTGAAGATGGGGGGTGGGAGAAGGGCTTTCCTCAGCCTTTGCAGTAAGTAGAGTCGCTGCTGGGCTTTCTTAGTTATGGAGCTGGTGTTGAGGGACCAGGTGAGGTTCTCCGCCAGGTGAACACCAAGGAATTTGGTGCTCTTGACGATCTCCACAGAGAAGCCGTCGATGTTCAGCGGAGAGTGGTCGCTCTGTGCTATCCTGAAGTCAACAACCATCTCTTTAGTTTTTGTCAACATTCAGAGACAGGTTGTTGGCTCTGCACCAGTCCGTTAGCCGCTGCACCTCCTTTCTGTATGCTGACTCGTCGTTCTTCCTGATGAGACCCACTTCGGTCGTGTCATCGGCGAACTTGATGATGTAGTTTGAGCTGTGCATTGCTACACAGTTGTGAGTCAGCAGAGTGAACAGCAGTGGACTGAGCACACAGCCCTAGGGGGCCCGAATGCTCGGTGTGGTGGTGTTGGAGATGCTGTTCCTGATCCAGACTGACTAAGTTCTCCCAGTCCAGGATCCAGTTGCAGAGGGAGGTGTTCAGGCCCAGCAGGTTCAGCTTTCCAATCAGGTGCTGAGGTATGATTGTGTTGAATGCTGAACTGAAGTATATGAACAGCATCGAATGTATGTGTCCTTTTTTTCCAGGTGGGTGAGGGCCAGATGGAGGGTGGTGGTGATGGCGTCATCTTTTGAGTGGTTGGGATGATACACGAATTGCAGGGGGTCCAGTGAGGGGGGCAGCAGAGTCTTGATGTGCCTCATGACGAGTCTCTTGAAGAACTTCATGATGATGGGGACTATGGTGGTGGCCTTGAAGCACATTGGAACGACGGCGCTGCTCAGGGAGGTGTTGAAGATGTCAGCGAAAACATCCACCAGCTGGTTTGCATATCCTTTGAGCACTCTGCCAGGAATGTTGTCTGGTCCAGCAGCCTTCCGTGGGTTAACTCTGTGTAGAGTTTTCCTCACATCAGCTGTGGTTAGACACAGCACCTGGTCATTGGGAGGAGGGGTGGTCTTCCTTACCGTCACGTCCTTCTGCACCTGTCACAGGCAGATGATGTTGTCCTGTAGTTGGTGATGGCCTGGAGGCTTTTGCTAACGGGTGTTTCAGTGAGCAGCGACAAGGATAAAAAGGGGGAGAGACAAGAACCATGAGAGAGAGAGAGAGAGAGAGAGAGAGAGATGAGCAGCACAGAATGTGTGTGTGTGTATGTATGTGTGTATATATATATATATATATATATATATATATATATATATATATATGTATTGTATATTATATATACAAACATCAAACTGTATAAGCATCAAACTGGGAAAAAAATGTGATCAAAAAATGTGACTTTGGTTGTTGGTACCAGGTGGGCTGGTTTGAGTATTTCAGAAACTGCTGATCTCCTGGGATTTTCACACACAACAGTCTCAAGTGTTTACACAGAATGGTGCAAAAAACAAAAAACATAGAGTGAGTGACAGTTCTGAAAGAGATCAGAAGAGAATGACCAGACTGGTCTGAGCATTTCCCTAATGGAAGTGACCTCTTTCGGCAGGATAATGCGTCCTGCCACACTA
>CM040463.1:22722422-22750401 GCA_022758105.1 Pangasianodon gigas | reverse complement strand
TCAGGAATGGTTCGAGGAACATGACAAAGAGTTCAAGGTGTTGACTTGGCCTCCAAATTCCCCAGATCTCAATCCAATCGAACATCTGTGGGGTGTGCTGGCCATCAAGTCCGATCCATGGAGGCCCCACCTCGCAACTTACAGGACTTAAAGGATCTGCTGTTAACGTCTTTGTGCCAGATACCACAGCACACCTTCATGGATCTAGTAGAGTCCATGCCTCGACGGGCAGCAAAAGGGGGACCAACACAATATTAGGCAGGTGGTCATAATGTTATGACTGATCGGTGTATGCTAAAACATGAATAGTTCTCCACGAGAGGCCAAATGGCTGTCATATTGTTTAGAAAATTCAACATGTTTTTGATAATTAGTGAGGGTCACACTCTGCTGAGTAGTTTGACACCAAAATAGATAGAACAAAAATCCTAGGACAAGTTCTCACAAAGTAGGTTTTGCATATTATGCAAATTACCAAAAAAATCTAAGTGGGTGGAGCTA
This sequence comes from Pangasianodon gigas, assembly GCA_022758105.1. Taxonomy (NCBI): domain Eukaryota; kingdom Metazoa; phylum Chordata; class Actinopteri; order Siluriformes; family Pangasiidae; genus Pangasianodon; species Pangasianodon gigas. The sequence continues at coordinate 22,749,900 of CM040463.1, read as the reverse complement.
AATGGTTCTTGAGTTTGTTTTTTTTTCGGGAGAACCCGGACAAGAATGACCAAAAAGAATTTTCACTGTAGGACTTACGGTAATCGGGATATGAGCCAAAACGTAAAATGCTTTGCTATAGCACCATCATTAACCTGATTGGGCTCATCTCTCTTGCCTGAGTTGTGGGAGGGAGTACTACAAACTGACAAACTTTCACGTCTCTAGGACCTACTGTTTGGTCTGCTTGATCAGCTTTAGTGGAGAAAAAGAAGAAGAAGAATAGAGAAGAAGAAGAAAAATCTTAAGAAAAAGCAATAGGGTTCCAAGCGCTACATACTTGGCTCCCTAATAATAATATTAAAAATCCAAACAAAAACAATAGGGTTACAAGGCTGTTTGTAGGCTGCAGTAAGTTCTGGGAAATGGAGTTTGTTGATAAGATAAGATAAGATAAGATAAGATAAGATAAACTTTATTGCAGCTCACAGACAGTTAAAGTGCAGGAAGAAAGAAAAGGAAGGAAGAAAGAAAAGTTAAAACTATAACTATATATGCACCCTTAGGGATAATAAAAGAAATAAAATTATATAAAATTTATAAAATATTGCACAGATGAATATCACAGTAATGCAGTGTTGTAAGAAATAAAATTATATAAAATTTATAAAATATTGCACAGATGAATATCACAGTAATGCAGTGTTGTAAGAAATAAAATTATATAAAATTATAAAATATAATTCTGGAGTTGACCTGACAGAACATGACAAGGTACGCTGGTCGTCCTTCAATGTCGAGTGGTGCTGGTGGTGTCATGGGGGAATGTCAGTAGCCAGTGGTCCAGGTGTGAAGGTTTTGTGGCGTGATATGTGAAATGATGGTGCTATTCAGCAGTGTCATGGTAAATCGAGTTTGTATGTGGCCTCATTGACTTGTTTTAGAAACTTGTAAGACCTGATGTATCTGGGATTTAGTTTCTTACGTCCTTGTGGGTTTCTAAAGTCCTTGGTGGCCAGCTAAAGTCGGGTTCTGGGTTGATACCGTGGTGTTTCTCCTCCTCCTTGGTGTTTGTGCCACTTGTTCTAGGCATCTATGTGTGCTCTCCCAAACGTGTTCGCTCCTTTTAAACCACTCGTCCACTGTGGGTGAGTCAGTGGGGTTGGCGTTCCAGGGGAACAGAGGGGGCTGGTAACTGAACACGCATTGGAAAGGGGTTAACTGGTTCACTGAGTGTCTTAGGGAATTCTGGGCATATTTGGCCCATGGCAGAAACTGGGCCCAATCCTCCTGGTTCTCAGCACAGAAGGTTCTGAGGAAATGACCAATCTATTGGTTGGCTTTCTCCACCTGCCACGTCTGCAGGTGGTACCCCGAGGTTAGGCTTACCGTCACACCTAATTTTTCCATGAAGCTGGACCAGACTTGTTATGTGAACTGCGTGCCTCTGTCACTGACGATGTCTTCAGGGATCCCAAAGTATTGAAACACATGATTGAACAGTAGTTCTGTGGTGAAGACTGTGGGTAAACTGGGCAGGGGAATGAGGTGCAGTGATTTTGAAAATCTGTCCATGATCACCAGGATGACGGTGTTGCGTGAATCGGGCAGATCTGTGATGAAGCCCACTGCCAGGTGAGACCAGGGCCGCTGTGGTGTGGGTAGGGGCATGAAACCCACACCACAGCGACCCTGCTGGCAGGGTTCGGGGACCTTGGCTTGCGCACAAGTGGTGCATGATGAGACAAACCGGTGCATGTCGGCGACATTTGATATGTTCTGTGTGTACCTGGGTGACCAGTGGCTAAGGCGGTGTGTGCACAAGTGATGAGTTTGTCTCGCAGGGCTGAGGGCACAAACTTCTTGTTTGGGGGACATGAAAGAGGAATTTGCTGAGTTGGTGTGTGCTCTATCTCCTGGTCTATGTCCCAAGTGACAGCACCAAGTGAAGCAGGAAGGCGGAAGGATGTGCTCCCATCTCTTGGGCTAGCAGCGTACACATGGGACAGAGAGTCTGCTTTGGTGTTCTTGGAGCCCGGCCTCTAGGAGAGGGTGAAGTTGAATTGGGCGAAGAACAGGGCCCAGCCGGCTTGGCAAGGGTTGAGACGTTTGGCTGTCTTGAGATACTCAAGGTTCTTATGGTCAGTGAACATAGTGAATGGATGTGTGGCTCCCTCCAGCCAGTGATGCCATTCCTCTAGTGTCAGTTTCACTGCCAGCAGATCTCTGTTCCCGATGTCATAGTTTTGCTCAGCTGGTGATAACTTCTTTGAGTAGAAGGGGACAGGATGATATTTAGGCTTGTCCCCAAACTGCTGTGATAGGACAGCTCCCACCCCTGTCTCGGAGGCATCGACCTCCACTATGAGTGGTTTTGGTCGGGTCTGGATGTTTGAGGACCGGAGCCATGGTGAATGCTTCTTTGAGCTTGTCAAGGGCCTCCTTGGCTGCGCTATTCCATGCCAGAGGTTTAGCCCCTTTGTTGAGGAGGGACGTCAAGGGATGAGCAATGGAACTAAAGCCTCGGATGAAGTGTAGGTAGAAGTTCCTGAAGTCAAGAAACCTCTGCAGATCCTTTACGGTCTTGGGTTTGGGCAGACATCTTGGCTTGGTACATAGTTATTCCTTCTGGGCTGATGATATACCCCAGGAAGGAAAACTGTCCATGTGAAATTTGCACTTATCCCCTTTGACAAATAATTGGTTGTATAGCAGTCATTCAAGGAATTGCCGGACATAATGCACATGGGTTTCTAGGGAAGGGGAGTAAATCAGGATGTCATCATTGTAGGCTATGACAAATCTCCCAAGCATATCTCTCAGCATGTCATTGATTAGATATTGGAACACTGAGGGGGCACAAGAGAGCCCATACAGCATGATGCAATACTTGTAGTGACCAGAGGTAGGCAAGGCAAAGCACTGCAGCGATTGAGCTTAGTGAAAATCTTGGCTGAACGCAGTTGTTCTAGGAATGCGGGAACAAGTGGCAGTGAATATCAGTACTTGATTTGATCCTCGATAATTTATACAGGGTTTAAGGCTACCCCCTTTTTTTCCAGAAAAAAGAATCCTGCTGAAGCGGGAGATGTGGAAGAACAAATGTACCCCTGCTGCAGTGTTTCCTGAATGTATTCCTCCATTGCTTGTTGTTCAGCTATGGAAAGTGGATAAATTATGTTGGAAGAGTGGTGGGTTCCAGGTAGGATCTAAATCGCACATTCATAGGGGTGATGCAGCATGTAATGGACTCAGCGTTGAAGAGCAAATGGAGGTGCTCCTGCTCTCTGCGGAACTTGGTTTGGCTGGGGACTTGGCACGGAAGGTGCATTGACCCACAAAGTGGTCAGGTCTGCCACAGTAGTAGCACAGTCATTCTTTCCAAGGCTTCTCTGGTTTTCCATTACTCAACTTGGTATGGCCCAGCTGCATGGGTTCCGGCAGGCTGCTTACACCTGGCAAGGTCCTGTTTCCTCTGGTGGTGGTGGCCGGTTCTGAAGCAGCTGATCCAGATGTATGGATCAATCAAAGAACCAAGAGTTAGTTTGACATTTCAGCAAGCCATCTCAGTGAGGATACCTTGACGAAAGGTGGCTTTGAGGGCAGGTTCATTCCACCCACTACCTGCAGCCAGATTGTGGAATTCCAGTGCATACTCGGCCACTCTTCTTGACACTTGGGACATGCTGAGTAGTTGTTCGTCAATTACTTTTCCCTCAGGTGAATGGTCAAAGGCACATTGAAACAGCTCGATGAACCAGTTGTAGGAGTTCTTGAAACCAAACCCAGGTTAGCAGTTTGCCAGTTTGCTGAGGAGGTTTAGGAATAGCGCGATTTTCTGCTGCTCCAATAACCCCTCTTAGGTGGCGAAATATAGTGAGCACTGCAGCAAAAGGCCTTTACATAGAGAAGGTTCACCTGCACTACTTATCGGGCCAGGAAATCTGTGAACTTGCTGCCGGGGTAGGTGTGCATGGCTTAGCAGCAGTGGAGAGTGCTTGCATGATCAATTTAGCATCTAGTTCAGCCAAGCATTGGTGCTCTCCCACCAGTTGTCCTTGTGCTGCTTTGGCATTTCGCCTATTATGCTCTCCTGCTACATCCATGGTATAGGCCAAGTAATCTGTCACAAAGTGGAGGCAGAAGCAGATGCAATGGCAGTTTAGAGTTTTTATTGAAAGAACTGGCAAACAGATCCAAAACATAAGGCAAAGACATAAACAGGAAACAGGCAAAAAAAGAGACGGGCGATCAGCAAACCACAATATCAGGGCAAACCCAAAATAACAACCCAGGGCAAAACAAGATTAAAAAAAAAAAAAAAAACAGAATATCAACACACTGAATAAACAGCTTGGTAAACTCAGGTAGTAACACACTGAGCATTTCTTCACATCAAGTGAGTGTTTGTGAGTCCTTTATATAGTGCTTGGTGTGATTGGTGACAGGTGTGCATGATTAGAAGTCCAATGAATGTGATTGTGACAAAGTTAATGTGTATTGGGAAGTGTAGTCTGGAGCAGCCATGTTTGTACTGTAGGCTGCGGTGAGTTCTGGGTATCGGAGTTTGTTGATGATTCCGGAGTTGACCTGACACCTGCTCTCAAAGCAGAATGGGATGTTAATGGGAAAAAAGAAGGGCTCATAGCCTGTTCTGTATGAACTATTAGGTGATAATATTTGTTATGCTATTTAAAAAAAAATAATTATCTGTTTTCCAAATACTGAAAATATATAACTTCAAAAACAGATTCATGATTAACTTGCACACTGAAAAACATGTTTGTAAATCTTATGATCCAATCAAACTTCTTTAATAAGGTCAACTGTGGTTCAGTACGCAGGGAACATAGAAACTGATGAACTTAACATACAAACAATTTGACACACTGATATATAAATCCACCTTATTTTGCACTGCGGAAGTAAGTAATAGCATATATGTCCTCTTTTTGTGTGAGAATTCCACTTCAATTTTTTTAAAATGTAGTAACAGTTATTTCATGTCTGCATTCACTTAGGTTTCCTTAATAGAAATTGTTCATTAGCTGCAATAACTCACAGTGCTTTAACATTTGATACCAAAGTATATTTCCAAGTATTTTTGTACTTTAACTCAAGCAGAAATATACAAGAAAACCTCTACTTACTCCTAACAGAAACAATAGGGCCCTTTGTACCCTTGGTGCTTGGGCCCTAATAATAACAATAATAATAATAATAAGAAGAAGAAGAAGAAGAAGAAGAAGAAGAAGAAAATACAGCCCTTTGCATCATTGGTGCTTGGATCCTAATAATGTGTAGAGAGAGTAAAAGCATGACAAAGCAAAAACAGGTTGTCATGAAATTAAATGCTAGAAATGCTATTTTATTTCACATAATAGATAAATACATTGAAGCAGATGTGTATTCTTTCACTACACTGCAATTATATGTTTTGGTAATATTGCTGAGTATACTGTATAATTAGGTCTGTATTTTTTCCAGTGGTATAATTTAGTAAATATTAGGGTGGGGGCCTCCTATGGTCTAGAGCAGAAAAGAGAGGGTCAGTGCTCTAGCTTGAGGAATAGAAAGTAATGGAATTGTTGCTTTAATTTTGATATGGAAAGACAGTATAATCAGCTTATATTTGTAATAAGCACTTAGGCAAATGAAGTACATGTTGCCTTTGTGGTTGTATGAGCATTCTGTGTTTCGAGCATAACTGCCATGTAGTTGAGCCAAGACAAACAACCTTTTTTTCATTCTTTACCACTGAGAAAGTTGCTGAAAGTATTAAGAGCTGCTGTTCATTTTTGTTAATTGATAAATTTGTTCTTTTAAAGTTGGAGGATAGATGAGTAAGTGGATGATCATAACGTACTGAAATTTTGGTGTTTGTGGTCATTGTTGTCATCATCCTAATGCGATATGCTGTCTGGCTCTGTTTCTCAGAGAATCAGCAGAGCATTGTTCTCTCTAAGCATTGGTTACTGGATGTGCACCGACACACACACACACACACACACACACACACACACACACACACCCCTTATGACATTAAGGTATTGTCTAGAATAACACTGAGGTCAGAACTCAGTAACTCTTTACATTTGTGAGTAATATAAACAGCCATTTAGACATGTCTGAGAGCAAAACGCATGCTAACACCTCAGCAACATATTTGAACCTATTGTGTCTCCTCTCTGCAAGGCTTTGCTTGTCACTCATCTTTTTCTTCCCTCACTTTCTCTCTTCCTCTCCAGCCGCAGAATCAGGTAAGAGCTCTAATCTCTCCCTCACACACAATTTTCCTCTTCTTTTCTATTTCTCATTCTCTCCTCTTTCTATCTGCTTTTGTTTTTAAAATTTCTACCTTTTTCTCTGGGCTTACATGATTTCTGCAGCTATAAATTCTGTTGTTGTTCCTTTTATTTTTCAATACAACCAATTGTGTACCACTCTGTCATCTAGTGTAATGCATTTCCATAGAGACTCCTTTCTCTGCTCATCTCATGCATGCTGGGGTCCAGACAAAATAAATGTGTACTCACATGTTGTAGAACTCCTAACATTCAGCTGATCTTTAAAATTCAACAATATTCAACACCATCCTAATTCAGAGTTCTAAATTGTTTAATGGGGGTACAGTGAGTCAGCATCTGATCTAATTGCAAGACCCAGTCAAAGCAGAATTGTTGAGTGTGTTTGGCTTTGCTATGTAGCATAAACTCAACATCACTCCATGATCAGTTTCACAAGCACCTCTGCAGGCTGGGGAGTTGGAGATGAGATGAGAGTGCAGTGTGTATGTGTGTGAAAGAGAGATTAAAATGTGTTTTGGATGACCTAGCAGCACATTTAAAGTTAATTTTTGTGGTGTTCATTTTCCTGTAAATTCAAAATGTTTTGTGGTTGGTTTTGTTGGCATGAATTGTTTTGTTCATTGTTTTGTTGGTTTCCCTGGTCATGTTATTGTACAACTACCATGCTATGTAACTTCTAGGGATAAAGAAATCACCATACTTACAATTATGCCTTATGCAAGATGTTGTTACTTTCATGATGGTGCTTCATTGTTCATGTTTTCCTTAACAAACTTGTCAGTAACAAACTTTCTTCTTAGAGCTACTGTATATAAAACTTTTGATTAAAAATTAAATTAGCAACATTACTGAGATAAGTGGGGGTGGGGGGTGACTAACCCTGGGAAGCCTAAATTTTCATTTAGAATCAGAGCTGTCAGGTTGGATTTGTCTTCACAGATACATCATACTTTATCCACAATCTAAGGAACAAAAGCAAATCCTACTATAACTAATGACAGTCATTAGTTATAAAAAGTAATTAAATCCTGTGTTTTTTGTGTTAATTTGTGATTGTGCAAATTAACACAAAAAACACAGGAATTAATTACTTTTTATAACTTTTTTTAATTTTATTTTACTGTCAGAAAAACTACTCTTGCTTATTTTTATTCCATTGGTGGAATAAGAATTGATGAATAAACACCATGAATAAACTTGGGCTAGCCAGTAGTAGTGTAGGAATGCACTGAGTAACTGGCAATTTTGCTTTACACAGGCTTCTGTAAATCTGCATGTAAACTGCTAAGCTAAGGCTCATTTTAGTTGCACTGAAGTATAATAATGGAAAAATGGAAAAAATGGAAAGCCAAGGGTAACTTTGTTGGAGCTGGATAGATCTACAGCTCAAATGGGAGAAGCTGTTCAATTCAATTCAATTCAATTTTATTGTATAGCGCTTTTAACAATGGACATTGTCACAAAGCAGCTTTACAGAAACAACTGAATTCACAAAAAAATATATTGTAAATATGTGAATTTATCCCTAATGAGCAAGCCAGAGGCGATGGTGGCAAGGAAAAACTCCCTGAGACAATATGAGGAAGAAACCTTGAGAGGAACCAGGCTCAAAAGGGAACCCATCCTCATCTGGGTGCAATGGATAGTGCAATTATAAATAAATCCCTTCTATTATTGTGTACTATATGGACAAATAGTGCAATTGTGCAACCAGTAAATTCATCACAGTTTTTGCAAGAAGTCCAGTTGGCTAAAATCTATCCACTGTCCACTGATGGAGTCCTGAGTACGAAGGTGCTCGTGGCAACTGCAGCCCCAAAGCCACTACAGCAATCGCAGTCCCAAGCCATTACAGTACAGCTCCCCATATGTGATCCCCAAGCCATCTCCACAGCCCCCAGGTGGCACTATCCCCAGCAATCCAAATGGTTCTTCAGGCCGTCCATATGGGGCCACCCCCAGCAGCAGAGAGCGAATGAGAACTCCGACCAGAAGTAGGGCATCAGGAAGGGTCAGGCAGGTCCGGGGAGCAGAAGGGGTCAGGATCACTGGCATCTCAGAAGTAGTGTGCAGTCGACAGAGAGTGAGGGAGAGAGAGAGATGGAGAGAGAGGGAGAGATTGTTAGGTAAGCTTTTGTCCTCTAATGGCTAAGGACAATGTACTTTGCGTGCAGAGTGCAAGCAGGGACTCCGGCAAGACTAGCTATGACAGCGTAACTAAAAGGGAGAGCCAGAAGCTAACACAGACATGAGGGCACCCTGGGACATAAGGCAGCCAGCCACTCCACTTCAAAGAACATCTGTAGCCTACACACACACTACAAAGCTGGGCTGAATGGAAGAGTGAGGAGAAGAAAGCCATTATTGAAAAAAAGGCATATGAAATCCCATCTTGGAGACTCAGCAACTATGTGGAAAAAGATTCTCTGATTTCATGAGACCAAAAGTGATTTGTGAAACTGCTCATCACTCTGAGAACCCCATGCCACAGGGAAGCATGATGGTGGTAACACGATGTAGGGATGCTTTTCATCAGCAGGAACTGGGAAAATGTTCAGGGTTGAGGCATAAAAATGGAACCAAATAAAGGGCACTCCTAGAAGAAAACCTGTTCCACTCTGCAAGAGACTTGAGACTGAAGCAGAGGTTTACCTTCCAACAGGTCAACAACCCTAAGAAATTTTACCAAGAAGAATATGCAAAAATTTCACAATCCAGATGAACAAAGCTGATTGAGACATAACAGAGAGGACTTGCTCATGTGATTTATCAATTCCTGTAATATACTTCCGGTTTTTGAATCCTTTGCTGGGATTTTCTCGCCTGTGTTGGTGTATAAACTATACTGTTTTTTTTTCATCAATAATTTTGTCTTATCATTTTCATTTGTTGTATTTTTCACTTTCCTCTTCTGCTGCATTTTCAAAGATCCACATTGGATCTGCCTAAAATCATCTCCATGAAGCTTCGACTAAAGTATGTTTAACATTCAACATGGCAAACATTCAGCTTGTTCAGTGCTAAGGCTCACCCACGGGAGCACCACTTCTCTCCACTTCACAGGTGAAACAGGTTTGCTCTCCTCAATGAAGCACATGCTGAGAAGCCTGTCTATAGACAACATAGACTCACATACACACACACACACCATCCACTTTAATAGGAACACCTGTACACCTGCTCATTTATGTAGTTATCTAATCAAACAATAATGTGGCAGCAGCACAATGTATAAAATCATGCAGATACAGGTCAAGGGCTTCCATTAATGTTTACATCAAACATCAGAATGAAGGAAAAATGTGATCTCTGTGACTTTAAAGTCACAGAGATCACATTTTTCCTTCATTCTGATGTGGCATGGTTGTTGGTGCCAAATGGCCTGGTTCGAGTACTTCAGAAACTGCTGATCTCCTTGGATTTTCACACACAACACTCTCTAGAGTTTACACAGAATGGTTTGAAAAACAAAAAACATCCTTTGTGCAGAGGGTCTGAGAGAGATCAAAGGAGAATGACCAGACTAGTCTGAGCTAACAGGAAGTCTATAGTAACTCAAATAAGCACTTTTTACAACCATGGTGAGCAGAAAAGCATCTCAGAACACACAACACATCAAATCTTGGGAGGGATGAGCAGTAGAAGATCACATCAGTTTCCACTCCTGTCCAACAAGAACAAGAATGTTCAACAAGAGGTTCTCATGGACACAGACTCACCGTAACTGGACAGTTGAAGACTGGACAAAGACCAGGTGATTTTTTTCTATCTGTCCAGTTTGGGTGAGTCTGTGCCCATGATAGCCTCAGATTCCTGTTCTTGGGTGACAGGAGTGGAACCCAATGTGGTCTTCTTAGCCCATGCACTTCAAGGTTCAATGTTTTGTGCATGCTGAGATACTTTTCTCACCATGGTTGTAAAGAGTAATTATATCAGTTACTATATCCTTCCTGGCAGCTTGAACCAATCTGGCCATTTTCCTCTGACCTCTCTTATCAACAAGGCGTTTCCACAACAAAACTATTGCTCACTCAGGGTTTTTTGTTTTTCACGCCATTCTGCATAAAGTCTAGAGACTGTTGTGTGTCAAATTCCCAGATCAGCAGTTTCTGAAATACTCAAACCAGCCCATCTGGCACTAACAACCATGCCACGGTTAAAGTCACAAAGATCATGTTTTCCCCATTCTGATGTTTGATGTGAACATTAACTGAAGCTCTTGACCTGTATCTGCATGATTTTATGCATTGTGCTGCTGCCACATGATTGGCTGTTTGAATTGACCACATAATTATTCTGTTTTACTCCTGCCAGTTTTTTTTGTCTGTTTGTTTATCTTTTTTTCCTGATGGAAATTGTACACAACATTGTTAATGTCCATTGCAATGCTTAGATCTGGAAAATCCTAATAAATAGAATAAAAAGGTGGTTTTGTGATTAAATATGCCACCAACAAATGTCTGATTTTCTGTTTAATTAACCTTTGTGTCACAATAAATAAATATTATATCACTCTCAAATGTTTGATATATTGGGTAAAAATGACATTTAAGTCCATTTAATTTTTAGGTTGTAACACTACAAATGTGGGGGTGCTTATGCAAGGCACATACAGCTAATAGATAATACAGATAATTATCTTGTTATAATGCACATTGTTTGGTAGAAATACATCTTTAGATGTGAATGTGGAGAGAGGGAAAGGAAAGATGGAGAGTTGCACTGTGACAGAAGGAATGAGTGCTGGCAAGTGCTTTCAAGAAAAAGTATTATGAAACGTACCCTTCAAACGTAATAAAAAATAAAGTTAAAAATTCAGTTCAAATTAAAATTTGCAGAGAAACAGGGAGATTGAGAATATAGTCACAGGCATAATGTAATGTAGAAACTGACAGAATTCTACTCTGTAGCTTCTGTGCTGAAAGATGCAGCAGTTCTCAGTCTTGCTTACTACTGTGGAACTCACACATACTGTATATGTGTGTGCAGTGTGGAACCAGTGAGTAAAACTCTCTTCAGTTTGCAGGCTTACAGGGACCAACACAATCTTTACAGAACTGCAGCATGATCATATAATGCAACACACATGCACTTGTATATCCATCTCTTTGACCACTCTTGTCTTTTCTTTCTATTTCTCTTCTTCCCCCTCACCCACTTGCTCACTTAGACATGGAGGAGTGTTTCTTTGTTCATCCCTGGAGGTTACATGCAGTAATGTTTGTGTTTTGTTTGTCCCTCTGTGTCTTTTCTTCTCTCTCTCTCTCTCTCTCTCTCTCTCTCTTTTTCGGTATGTTTGTGTGTTTGTAACACACCACACCACAGTATGCACTCCCTTAGCTCGGACAGATCCAACACTGTGAACCGAACATCATTTGCAAGAGAAAGCATGATTGAGGACATCCTAGTTCCAACCAAAAGCACGGTGAGACGTACCTCATTTTCTCCCACTCTTGCTCCACTTGTTCTCTTTGTCTCTGACTTGTCATTCATCTCTAAGAGACCACATTGAAATCTGGGATTTTTTTATTTAAAACTGGAAACAAAGTTTTAGAATTTTGAAAATTCTAAAACAAAAAAGGAAATGTGCAACATCTTGACTATTCAATATTCATTATTATGGTCATTATTATAAATTTAATCATATTTGTGATATTGTGAGATTTTCTGTGAGTGTTATCCCTTCCACTGAAGCACATGTTCAGATGATATGTCGATTTATTTGATCTAACATGGATCATAAGTTTTTACACAAACTTGCGGAGTCTGTGTCAGCTTGAGTGCATACTGTCATTAAAGCAAGAAGGAGACATACCAAATACTAAGAAAATCGGAAACTCGTAAATATTTCTAAGATTCTGCTTTTCACTCAAGTTATTGCTGACAGTATTATTTGTAATGAAAATCTTTGTGTTAAATTGAAAAAGAATGCCAAACAGAAGCATTTTCACTAATGGCGTCACGCATTTCCCCCTTAGGCGTGCCTAAGCAGCCTGTAGCTGCTTAGGCACGCCTAAGGGGTTTGTTTATGTTGCCACGTGTGTTATGTTTGTGTTTGTTTATGTTGCCACATGTGCTTTTGTTTTGAAGTATGAAGTATTGTTCAGTGTTTACCTTCCTGTCCTTACCGAGCCATTTGTTTCATGTTGTGATATTCTAGTTCCTGATCTCGTTCTGTTCCCTTGTGCGTGTATTTTGGATTACCCCTGCTATTGTCTGTTGCTTATCGCCTGACCTCTGCTTGTGTACTGTTCCTGAGTTTGTTTCACATTTGGATTTGTCTTCCTGCTCTTTACGTAAAATGCCTTTATTGCACCTGCCTCCGTCTCACCCCTCCAGTCCCTCACAAATGGTCTCAGACTTTTGGACCCCACTGTATATTGTTTCAATAATCCTATTTGTTGCTGTCAAGTTTCATATTTAAATCATATTTAACAGGTGTTAATGTTTCAGAAATCCTATTTAATGCTGTCAATTACCATGTTAAACAGGTTTTAATGTTTCTTAAATCCTATTTAATGCCTTCAAATATCATATTCAACAGGTGTTAATGTTTCTTAAATCCTATTTAATACTTTTAAATATCATATTCAACATCCTATTTATTGCTGTAAATCCTAAATAAGTACTGTAGAAAAAGATAAATACTGTATTCAGCAGATGCTAATGATTAATGTTTCAGTCCTATTTATTGTTGATTAATGTTTCAATCCTATTTATTGTTGTCAAGTATCTTATTTAACAGGTGTTAATGTTTCTTAAACCTTATTTATTGCTGTCAAGTACCATATTCAGCAGATGCTAATAATTAAGTTTTAGACAAAGAATCATTTATATTCACAAGTTGAAAACATTTTGATTCTGTCTTTCTCATGCACATATGTGCACACAAACAGGCACTTGTGGTCACTTAAGGTCAAAGGTCATGGGGATGTAATGTTGCAAACAACTGTTTTGTATGTATCCTGTTTATCAGTTTTCCTGCCACAGACACACAATTAGACACATGTTTTTAAAAACCATACATGCACTAATTATTCAAGTATGGAGTAGGGAGGATCCAGGGGTGGGCCTCCCTAAGTGCCTACTAGACACACTTGCATGCATGCAACTAATTTTTCTGACCCATTAGAATAAAGCAATACATACCTCCTTCGTTTTCATTCAGATACTTTAATTCTTTTATACTTTAGAATACTGTTGATACTTTGAACGCTCAAGTATGGCCGCTTGTGTTTTAAAGCACGATAAGATTCAATATTACATGATAAGATTCAATATTGGGAACAGGTGAACAGTTACACAGCCGGATTTTCTTTCAATGTGGAAAAATGGATAGCTGTGCTTTTCACAATGTCAGTACCAGGGCAGATTTACTGCACTACTGAGACTGTAATGTTTGACCAATGTGACTGGAAAAAGTTCTGTTAATGGTGTAAAATCTTTGGCTACATTTTTAGGATGGATTTCTTTTCAGACCTCTACAGGCATAATTGGAGAAACAGTACAGCTCAGCTTCACACATTCCAAAACAGCAAATTTTGAAGTGAGGTATAAACGAACCAGCTGGCATGATCTATAATCTTACTTTCAACAGATCAATGAATTATTCCAAAAGTTGGTGAAAAACAAAGAAACAGAAAAAATAAAAGTAAAGGAATGTGATCTCTTCTGAGGTTATTATTTGCTACTCTTTCAAAGTTGAAGGCAGAAACCCCATTTTCTCCTCAAGACTCCACCCATAGGACTCATAAATAAATCTTCTGACCATTGGCAAACAGTATGGCTTGTGAATTCAAGCCCATATTTACAACAAGTTGCTACCGCGAATGACATTGCAACCAGTTCAGAGTTTGAAGATGATGTCCAAGGTGAAACCCTAGGAAAAATAAATCAGACCTATCTATCAACGAATGATATAACTGACAGATGCATAAACACCACCATTCTGGCGATCATCCATGCAGTGATGGGAGAACTGCTGGATAAAATTATTGATCAAGATAATAAGACAACTGCCATGGATGACCAATTGAACACTCGAGGCAACTCCAACACTCAAGTTTGTTCGTTCCTGATGTGAACTATCTGGACTTGCATGTCAGGAGATAAACTGTGGAAAAAAAACTGTTCAAACCTTGGCTGAAATACTCACTGGCCAAAGTTCTGCAATTAGCAATTTTTCTGCAAACCAGAAAAAATTCAGGGCATTTCTGAAGTTGCTTTTGTGATCGGCGAGATGATTCTCACATCAAAACTGTTCTGAATGAAGTCAGAGACAAAACAAAGACATTTGCAGTGATCAAGTGTACAAAGAATTCATAGACTGTTGGGTATTTCACATGTCCATGGAACCCACGGATCATCCACATACATGGGAAACTTCAGAACATGCTGTGTCTTTTCTGACACTGAGAAAAGCCTTAAGAGAACGTTTAACTCAGTACTCCAAAAAAATTAGAGTCAATGACAGTGTTTTTCACTAATCATGTTTCTGTTGACATAGAAACTGTTTACACACTAGGTGTTGTGACTTTAATTAGTTATGTTTCTTTGAGTTATATTAGGAGATGAGAAACTGGTTCATGTCTCTTTAAAAGTTAAAAAACAACAAAAACATTATGACTTCCAGAATTCCTAGTTAGTTTGTGAACTATGAAAAAAGAAAGACTCTGTATACTACAACATGAAACCCAGGAAGTTTGCTGGACTAAACTAAAAGTTGGAAAGAATGATGTTAACAGAAATGGCTGAGTGACACAAACAAATGAAATGAAAGAAAGGGACTGTTCAGGCATGCACAACAAAGTTGTTAACGCGCATAGAGGAGGAAGTTAGCCAGGATGATCCTGAAAGTGAAAGGTTACAAGAGATGTTGTCCATGTTGTCAGTAAAAGAAAAGAGTTTGGTGGAATTGGACAAAAGAATTGAGGATGAAATAGCAATTGAGGAACTGGAGGTGGAGGTTGAGAGCACCCAGGAGTACAAGGACTGCATCCTGCTGTGAAAGAGCCTCGCTAGCAGAGTGGATCCCAGAGTGATCCAGAAAAGCCACAAGTTTGTGAGAATCCAACACATCTCGGCAATGCCACCATATCAGACAGGGTGCTGAATAAACAGTCCGTTAAGCTGCCAGGGTCTCACCCTAACAGACAGCAACCACGACTCAGCAATTGAGCTGCTTCAGAACAGATTTGGAAGAAGGGACATTGTGGTTAATGCTCATATGTCAAAGTTGCTGAATTTGACTCCTGTTCTTTGACATTGCTTATGTCAGTCAGACTCCAATGAAGAAATATTGAGGAATGATTATCTGCATCAGGGCATATGCAAGTTGTTGGATGACAATGTGGTTATCTGCATCAGGGCATATGCAAGGACTCTGATGACAATGTGGCAGCCAAGCAGACAGACAGTGTGAAGTATTACCTACCTCATCATGCTGTTCTGAGAGAGGAGAAGTTAACGACATAACTGAGAGTGGTATATGATACCTCATCACATGATGAGGACTGCCCATCCTTCAATAACTATCTGCTCACAGGACTTGAACCCATTTGAACCCACATCACCAAAGCCTTGTTGCAGATTTCCCTAGCAGAAAGGGACAGAGATGCTGTCTGATTCCTGTGGCTAAATGGGCCTCCATCTAAAGAAGAGGAAAATGAGATGTGTGTTATGAGAATGAAAACAGTTGTGTTTGGAGTCTTACCAAGCCCATTTCTACTGGCAGCTACATTCAGAAGGCATCTTCAACAATATGAAGCACAAAAGACCACAGTTGTAGAGACATTGAGTGAGTCACTTCATGTGGATAATTTTATTGCAGGTTCGCATGATGCAGATGAAACCTACTGTCACTACCAGTGCAAAGGAGCTTCTCTCTTGTGCAAATGGATGACTAATTCTGCAGACTTCATAGTAAGGTGAGCAGAAAGCACAGGTGAATGCAATGGACCCAGATTCAGATCAAACTGTGCTTAAAGTATTAGGGTTAGTGTAGAGACCAGAGAAAGATGACTTTGTATTTGATCAGAAACAATTGATGGACATTCTGAAGAGTAGAGAAAACACAAAGAGAAATGTGCTTTGATTTTCTGCATGCATATTTGACCCTATTGGTTTCCTCACTCCTTTCACCCTTAGGGTGAAGTGCTTGTTTCAAGAAATGTAGGAGAGGGGAATTAGCTGGGATGAGGACTTACCAGTAGCTCTTGTATAGCAATGGCAGCAGTGGTGTATGGATCTACCTCAATTTCACTTAGGTGGTAGATTGATGTGCAGCAAACTAGTAGGTTCAGCAAGCTCCATGTTTTCTGTGATGCCAGCTAAACGGCCTATAGTGCTGCTGCATATCTGCAAGGAAATACTGTGTGTGGGGAAATAGTCACCAGTCTGGTAGCATCAATGTCCAGAGTGGCCCCACTGAAGAAAATTACTACGTCTGGAACTAATGGGAGCATTAATTGGTGCTAGATTAGGAAACAACCTCTTGAAACCCCTAAACATGGAAAAGAATCAGCTTAACAGTTCAGCTCAGTTCTGAGTTCAGCTCAGAAATGGAAATCCTTTGTTGCAAATCGAGTGGCTGAGATTCAAAATTTCACAAATCCTGTCATCACAGTAAGTCATGGACACACTGTGATGGAAAGACAAACCCTGCTGACCTTCCCACAAGAAGGTTGACTGCAGGTAACCTTTTAGATAGTCAGCTGTGGTGGAGTGGACCTTCATTTCTGTTATCAGCACCTGAATGACAGCAAATCCAAGAGATTTCAGGTTATGATGTTAATACAGAGTTAAGATCCATGTTTCAAGTTGCAGTTCAGTTGACTGTCAGTCACAAAACACAAAACACCTTGTGGCTGAAGCATGGTGGATACAAATCACAAAGCAGCAGAGTTTCCTCCTGAAATCAGGACAAAACATAACAAAGGCTCAAAAATTAAAGGAACTGAAACCCTTTTTGATGAACATGACTTGCTCAGTGTTGGAGGAAGAAATTTCTGTGTTGGAGGAAGAACAAAAGCAGAAGTGTTCATGAGAATGGAAACCAAAGGTGGAACTAAAAGCATAAACTTAATTGGGAGGCATTTAAACTTAGATTAATTATAAATTTGAGGAACACCAGGGGAGAACTCTCTGACCACTACAGGGAGCTAACCAGAAAACAAAAGCATTTTATTTTTTTTTCTTACGGGAAGGAACTCGAGAACTTGAGAGGTGGCTAGGTTGAGGCGAGGTCAACCTAGCCCAGAGGAAGGACTAGAGTATAGCTCTTGTTTAAAATATCAGAAATTACCAGACAAGTCTTTTGCCAGGACTCAAACAAAGACTGAGAACATGTGAGCTGGCATGCTCTGCTTAAGTAGGCAGGAGGCCAGGTGTAGCTCATTGCTCCTGATTACTTTGGAGCTGTTCTGTGCCTCCCTCTGTTGGCTGAAGATGCAGCTCCAGGCTCAGCTGTTACAGGACCCCCCCTCTGAGGATGTTCCAAGCCCCGCAGCATGGTTGCGCCTGAAAGCCACGATGAGCTCGGGGTCCAGGTTGTTGCATGTGTGGACCCATGAGAGCTCCTCCGGACCATACTTTTCCCAGTCAACGAGGTACTGGGTGCTACTCTGGACCTGCTGCATGTCCAAGAGGCATTTGACGGCTACCCTTCCACCAGGTGTGGGGCTGGGGCATGGGTGCTACAGAGTATGGGCCTCTGGCAGGACACATGAAACATGGGGTTGATATGCACAGAGCAATGGAGGAGCAACTGATACTAAACTGGGTTTATCCTCTGCACAATCTTAAAGGGACCTCTGTAGCGTGGAGCCAGCTTCTGGGTCTCCATAAGGAGGGCCAGGGGTTTTGGGCCTTTTCCCCTACCAGACGCCAGCTCTGCGCAATATGTTGTGCTGTCAGGACCTCTACATCAGCATCCTACTCCAGGAACATTGGAGGAGTATATCCAAACTGGAACTTGAAATGGGATATACCCAGGGATGAGTGCCACAAGATGTTGTGAGCATATTCCATCCAGATAAGGTGCTAAGCAGGAGGATGGGTTGGAGGAGGCCACACATCATAGTGTCTGTTCGAGATCTTGGTTGACTGTCTTTGTTTGGCCACTAAACTGGCAGCAAAAACCCAAAGACAGACTGACAGATGCCCCTAGCATTTGGCAAAAGGCCCTCCAAAACTGGGTTGCAGACTGGGGCCCTCTGTCCGACACAACAGCCGAGTGCAACCCGTGGAACCAGACTACTTGCTTCCAAGCCTTAGAGAAGTGGCCGACCATGACTCTAAGGTTCTCCAAGGCCTGCAAGTTTGTCGCAGTACCCAGGCTCCTCTCAGCCAGAGAGACAGCAAGACTACTGCTGCTGCATGTAGTCCAGTTCCACGGGTTGCCCTCAGTTGTTGTATCAGACTGAGGGCCCGAGTCTATCATCATGTTGCCCTGGGATGCAGGCAACCCAGTGATAAAATATGGTGGCCTCAGGGTGTGAAGGGATGGGCAAAGGCTGGAGTAGGTTCTTGTCCTGGGCTCCGCATTGCGTGCACATACCTGGCAGGCCGCTACATAGGCCACCAGAACTGCCAATGTAGGAACTTCAGGGTGCAGACGACCCCCCGAATGAACCACAAATGGTGAGGCATATCTCCATCATAGTACTTTGGCCCTGACAGGGGTAGGGACCTAGAGCCTAAACGGAGGCCCTCCACCTGGGTCAGGCTCACCGTGGAGTGCATCCTAAGTGGCCACAATTTGCATTTCCAGGACTATAGTTTCTTGCGGCTGCTCAGAAGATGGGGCTACCACTGGCTGGAGAGGTCATTGGGCTTGGTGTTCTTTGAGACTGGTCAAACTGTGCAAAGAAGAGTGCCCACCTGACCTGGCCAGGGTCAAGGTGGTTGGCCTGCTGAATGTAGGCCAAGTTTTTGTGGTCCATCCAGACCAGGAATTGGTGTTTTGCCCCCTCCAGACACTGCCTCCTATCCTCCAGTTTAATGGCTAAAAGTTCCCAGTCCCCAATTTCTTAATTGTGCTCAACATAAGTGAGGCAGTGTGGAAAGCAGACACAGGGGTGCAGCTTCCAGTTGGAGCCACACCATTGGAAAAGGACTGCTCCTATGCCTACATCATAGGCATTCATTCTACCACAAATTGGAGCTCAGGATCTGGAAGCTACAGGATGGGGCCATGGAGAGGTGGTGCTTGAGCTCCTCGAACACCTCTTGGGCTTCTGAGTTCCACTGAAACTGCCCTGTGCATTTCTTGGTAAGGGTGGTTAGTGGTGCAGCCATGTACAAAAAATTCCAGATGACGTGCTGGAAGAAATTAGCAAAGCCCAGAAATCATTGCACTAGGCAGACAGACGTCGAGTGTGGCCAGTCCATGACTGCCTTGATCTTGGTGGAGTCCATGGTCAGATGTCCCTTGGACACCACAAATCCCAGGAGGGTGACCAACTGAGCATGGAAGAGTGATTTATCCAATTTTCATAGAGATGGGTCTTTAGGGGCAACTTGAAAATCTCCTGACATGAACCAAGTGTTTGTCTGTCAACCATCTGTAAATGAGGATGTCATCTAGATAAACATGTAGCAGTCAATGACCTCCCCCAGGACCTCTTTGATGTAATGCTGGAAGACAGTTGGTGCATTCTTCAGCCTGAAAGGCATCACAAGTTACTCATAATGGCCAGGTTATGAAGGCCATCTTCCATTTGTCACTCTCCCTGACTCAGATGAGATTGTAGGCGCTGCACAGTACCAGCTTGGTGAACACAGAAGCCTCAAATACAGAGGTCATGAGGGGTAAGCAGTAATGGTCCTTGACCATGATCTTGTTTAGGCCTGATAATCTATGCAGGGGTGAAGGGGCCCCTCCTTCTTAACCACAAAGAAGAACCCTGCCCCTGCCATAGAGGCGGAAGGCCATATGAAACCCAAGGCCAAGGCCTCCTGAATGTCCTCCATGGCCTTCTGTTTGGGGCCCGATAAGGAGAATAACCTGCCCTGGAGAGGAGTACTGCCAGGGAGAAGGTCAATGGTGCAATCAAACGGCCTGTGGACCAGCAGAAGCTGGGCCTTCCATTTACTAAATACCTCCTGGAGGTCCCAATACTAAGAAGGAACCCAAGACATGTCAGGGGAGGGCAAGGGAGGGGAGGGCAAGGGAGCCCTGGCATGAGTTTTTTTTTGGACACCAAGACAGGTAACCTGACACTGGGATCCCCAGAATACTGATCATGTCAACCAATCTATGTGGGGGTTGTGGGACTACAGCCAGGGGAACACCAGAACCAACTGCGATAAGGGGCACTAGTGAGAAAGAAGGTGGTCTGTTCAAAATACTGCCCCGATTCAAAATACTGCCCTGGCTGATAGCTGCAGTGGATGCGCCAGGGAAATAAAGGGTAACTTAAGTGTTCTGGCCAGGGCAGCATCAATTAAATTCTCTGCGGCTCCTGAATCTATGAATGCTCTGAGGCATTCCTCCTGCTACTTGTCCCCAAGAAATTGTGACATTGAGGAACACCCCAGAAGCTTGGGAGGGATCGCAGAGACACATACGTCAGGATGACTCTCCCAGACCGGAGTGGCCCAAGCAAGGACACATCCTGAGACCAAGGAAATTATGTAGACCACCTTAACCCACTCTGTGTGGAGCAAGGATGCTGGAGAAAGAAGCTCCAACAGCACCCTGGGTTTCCATCAAATCTGCCTCTGGAGAGGGCAGGCATGGTTCAGCTTGAGCGGCTTGCTCAGGAACCACCGAGGGGGCTGAATTGAGGGCCAGCTGTGCCTGGGAAAAGCAGCCTGCAGAGCTGCAGTAATTCCCTGCAGCTGAGACAATATCTCCTGTAAGGCCTGCTCATGCCCTCCAATGGCAGTACTCTAGCTAGAGCACATTTTACTTGGTCTAAGTCTGATTGCTCTGCATGATGATGGATCACGGTCTTTCTGTAATCTGGTGACTCCCCTCACGTTGGCATCGAACCAATTGCAAAGTATGGGAAACCTGTGCAAAACGAGTGAGCCACCAACCAGTACTTAATAGCTAGGGCGCAAGTGCAAAGCAAATAGAGAGAAAAAACAAGAGAGATATCACAAATTAAAGATTGCCTGTAGTCAGGCTCAAATTCACAATTGCCAGGTTGAGAAACAAGTAGGCCCCAAGGAGGGCTGAAAGCAAAGGGGAAGTAAGACATAAGTGTTTGAAGTCTGACACAGACCCTACAGCAAACAAAACAAAAATAAAAGCGTTTTTGAAAAAGGAAACCAAAGGTGAAACTAAAACGCATAAACTTAATTGGGAGACATTCAAACTTAGATTAACGTGACACTTCCCCTGGGTTGGGTCGAGAATGAGGAGATGGGAAGCAGGTTTAAAACAACTGAATCAGGCTCTTTATTCTTGTTTTTTTTTTTACTTTTGCTTTTCAGTGAACTTATTCATAAGGCACACACATGCACACACACAGCTCTGTGCTGCTCAGTTTTCTCTCCCGAGGCTCTCATCTCTCCCGTCTTTAACCTTGCCACTGCTCACTGAAACACAGAACATTCATTAGCCAAATTCCACACAGGTGTGTAATCCTTACCACTCACTTTCTCCGGCTCTGCCCTCCATTCACAAACCAGGACTTGACCACCGCCGCACTTCCACATACCCCCACCACCCTACTCAGGCCTGGGAGCCATCCGGCCTGCTGCCGACTCCCCCCCTCCCCTGCCGAGAGAGGAAATCTGCCACGGCCATCTGCACCCCCAGCCTGTGGACCACCTCAAAGTTAAACTGCTGAAGTGCCAGATATCAAAGAGTGATCTGCTCACTGGCATCCTTCATGTGGTGGAGCCACTGGAGCAGGGCATGGTCTGAGGGTGAGGCCCATCCCAACAGATAGTATCGGAGGGTGAGGACTGCCCATTTGTTGGATAGACAATCCTTTTCTATCATGCTATACTCACTCTCTCACACTTGGTTACTGATGTACAGTATGGGGTGCTCTTTCCCCTCTTCCAACTTGGACAACACGGCCCCCAGCCCCCTATCCGATGTGTCCGTCTGTAAAATAAAAGGGAGAGAGAAGTCAGGAGAATGTAAGAGTGGCCCACCACAGAGTGCGGCTTTTAACTGAATAAAAGCCTGAAGACAGGGCTCCATCCACTGGACCAGATCGCCTTTTTAGAGAGATCAGTCAGCTGGCTGGTGACATGAAGGACCTGCCCTGATCAGTCGGGACCTCTTTCGGGATCCTGACTCAGGAGATAATATGGAAGAGTGCCTCCACAACACTGCATGCAGAGATGTTGTAGGGAGGCACGACTTCCAGGTATCGTGTTGCGTAGTCCACTAAAACTAACACAAAGAGATGCCCTAGTGCAGTCCTTTGTAATGGCCCAACAAGGTCCATACCAGTTATTTCGAAGGGGACCTTGATTAATGGAAGGGGGTGCAATGGCACTTTTAGGGTGGCCGGCGGACTCACCAGCTGACATTAGCAACATGCTACACACCATCTGCGAACAACGCCGCAAATGCCCGGCCAATAAAAATGAGCCATTAGGCAGTTGAGTGTTTTATCTTGCCCAGCCATGGGATTACGATGAGCCGCGTGGAACAGAAGCTTCCTACGGCTTTTTGGGACCAACAACTGGGTCGTCTCTTCATTAGTCTGAGTGTCCTGCGTCACTCAATATAACCTATCCTTAATATTGAAACATAGGGATGGGATAGTGCAACATTAGTTTGAATTTGCTGACCAATCAATTACTCTCACTTGGTCGAAGGCATGCCTCAGGTTCTCATCCCACGACTGCTCCAAGGGGAAATCCCCATGGGACATGGAGGGGTATTAGAGCCTCAAGGAAACTTGGCATATATTCTTGGTGTGAATCCCAACGATCTGTTAACTTTCACTGAACCAGGTAATTTTTCTGATTATCTTGCTGAAATTCAGACTAATGTTGCACTATCCCATCCCTATTTTTCAATTATTAAGGATAGGTTATTTTGAGTGACGCAGGACACTCAGACTAATGAAGAGATGACCCAGTAGTTGGTCCCTAAAAGCTGTTGGTCCCAAACTGCCTTTTACACAATGATTCAGACTTTTCTGAGTATCAAAGAGACTGTGATATCTTTGTACCCTTACTGAGATGTGTACATACTGCATAAGGAGGAAAACAACAAAGTTGTCACTATTACATATGACAAGCCACAATACGTATGTCAAATCAGATCAGAACAAGCATATAATTTTTAGATACAAGAAATTTACAGCTAAACTACACTTCTAAACCTGCTAAACATTTGTTCCATCTGTAAAAATGATAGATAGAGTGTATGTTGATATAGGTATGTGAATTACTATGTCCACCAGGCCAGAAATGGCCTTCCAGGCTTTCACAGTGCCCCTACCATGTATGTTTAGGAGGTCTGTTCAAGGGATTTTTTTAGAATAGCAGTTCTGTTCATCAAAAGGTTTTGCTTTTGCAAAGCCTCATTTAAAACAGTGGCTAAAGGTATTGTAAGCAATGTATTGAGCAACATTATGACCAATATTCAAACTCAGAATCACGATGGATCAGGTCTCGTGTTGACTGTGTGTAAACAGCTAAAAAGGGCCTACTGGGTGTCAACACATGATTCTGAATAAAATCTGTATGGGATCTCTCACAAAAGAAAGCAGCTGAACTTTTTTTTATGGCTTTCTTACACAGTCTGTCATCAGAGTGTACCAGGTCAGAATTGGATATTTTCATATTACCTTACACCGAAATGAGTATTTATCCCTAATGGGCATGCCAGAGGCACTGGTGGTAAGGAAAATCTCAAAATGATATGAGGAAGAAACCATGAGAGGAACCAGACTCAAAAGGGAACCCATCCACATCTGAGTGACACTGGATAGTGCAATTATAGATAATTTACCTTCTATAACAAGTGCGATTGTCTAGCCAGGAACTTATGAGGCTCAACCCTTGGAAATAAAAGGAAAATCCGGCCAACAAGTATGGGTAATATTTGTTGTTAATAAAGTCAGGGAATATTCATTTGGAACTCAGATTTTGAAAAATGCTTCTGAGAACAGTGAATCTAATCATGTATGCCATTTTTGACAGTATTCTTGAAATATTACATTTATGGCATTTGGCAGACATCCTTATCTAGAGCGACTTACATTCATCTGATTTATATGTTTGAGTAGTTGAGGGATGAAGTGGGAGCTTAGCAGTGCTGGGATTTGAGCTCATAACCTTCCAATCAGAAGGCTAACATCTTAAACATTGAGCTACCACTGCCCCCAAACACTGGCTAGCTTTAGGCCTCATGGATGAAACCACTGGACTTGTACAGAAACCTGCCTGACTATGAATTCTTCCCACTTTTACTTCAGTTTCCTGCGGGCAACACTGTGTATTTGTTTTGTGTCATAGAGCTAAAAGATTATTGTTTAATCATATAAGATTTTAAAAGAAATGATGATATGGTTGTATCCTTTGTTAAAAAAATGTACCATACACTAAATAAAAATCAAACATTTAGATGTGTACAATGTGTTACCTCTCTTGATGTATTTAAATTACATACATAGTGGCATATTAAAGTAATACGCTTAACAAGATAATGTTCAGTGTAAAGTTGTTTATTGAAATAAATGGTAAACAACATTACAAATTGAGATACTCTTTACTCATTTTCAAAATCAAACCAGACAGCACAGTTAAGACCAGAAGATTTAAAAACGGGTTCAGGGGTAAAAGAAGGTTTTTAGGTTTTTTAGAGGGTGGAGGAGGGGTAACAAGTTGGGTGTCCTTTAAAGGACCTTTAGATCTTTTCATGTCAGATATTTTACTTTGAACATCCACATTAGGAATTGTTGAAAAAGGCATGTTTAGACTAGCTACAGCCTGTAATAATTCCTTCCATCCTAAAGGTCTCTGTTAATCAGCTACTTTATGATGGGCTGTGATATTCTTAAGCAAATCCAACCCTTCAATAGTTTTTACTTTAAAAATTAATTCACCATTATCAATCCACAAAGCAACGTTGCCAGATTTTAACATTTAATCCACAATGAATGAAACATTCTTTTTCTATTCCTCACAGAAATGTTACCGAGAATTTTCATCTCCGGTTGGTGGTGGACATTCAGTCATTGTTGTTTCTGTTTGGCTTTCTGCTATTTCAGGTAGGGATGGAGTCAGCTGGGTCATTTCCAGATCTCCTAATTTGAACAAGTTTAAAAATCTCTGCAAGGCAGATGCATAGAGTTTTGCTTTCTCATATTCAGTTCATATCAGTCCTTGGCAAAATGCACTGCATTGCCTTGTTCAAGTTGTTTTCTGCAGTCTTTCTTAAGTTTTCATTTCCCATCGAGATGTTTCTAAGTTTATCAAGTTGTTTGTGTTTGGGGACTAAATACATTTTCTCCACCGTCTCCATTTTAACTGTTATGGGATGCAATTAAACTGCTTATAAAATGAATGGCTATGCTGAGCAGAAGACAGAAGAAATCCTCCAGATTGATTAATTACTTTTCTTTTTGTTTCTGTAAAGTTTTTTAATACTTTAAAGTTTTTTTCTTTGGAACATACACAACCAGATTTGACAGGCTAGTGGGCTGATCTGTAATTTGTCGCTAGGATTTTTTTTTTTGTCTCTAGAGAAAAAAAAAAAAAAAAAGAACGATGTAGTTGGAATTCAAATTACTTGCTCTCCATTTTCTCTTTGAAAAAACAGATTTCGTACCAGATAGTTGATGCTGAGATTTCGGTGGTGGGCTTTTTCTATTTCATTGTTTTTACTGGCTGACTCCATTAAGTCATCAACCACCAATAGGATTGTTTTGCTAGGAGGAAACAGCTTATCATCACACAAAGAAGCAGGGATTCCTTGAATAAAATGTATATTTATTTTGGTTATCAGTTCGGTTGCCAGCACAGATAACACCAAACAATGTTTTCTGGAACTTTTGGTAATATCGCTACACAGTTTTCCAACAGCATTTTGCTAAAAAAAAAAAAAAAAAAAATTTCCTGCTATTGCTAGGTCCACACACTATACAAGAAAAGGGTAGTTGCAGTCTAGCATCGAAACTAGGCACAGTCATATTTTCTGATACTAAAAAAAATATCACTGTATTATAGTATTATATATATATATATATATATATATATATATATATATATATATATATATATATATATATATATATATATACAGTCAGAGTATTAGCTTTCGTAAGGCAGAGTTAAGAATTTGTGTAATATAACACGCTTATCATACACAACCCTCAACCGACTATTTCAAGTGTGATTTATTTCTGAAATGAAAGCCCCTATTATCCTGAATGATTTGGTTGTCTGACATTATTTCACTGTTTCGAGCCTGATTTTTCATACATTGATCCACCAGGTCTGTCAGTCAGTCACTGGACAATGTTTTATTTTTTTCTAGATCAGAAATAAAAATGCTACAGATTCTGTTTTTTCCTCATCTGAACCACCCTCAGTAGGGTGAACTATTTGGATGACAATTTCCAATGTACTGTCCATATAAATTTGAGATTTACCTGGATGGCATTTTAAACATCATTAGAAAAGATTCTAATTCAAGGACACCACTGTTTAACTGTACTGCAAAGAAACATTAAGCGTATCAACTTGAACTTCAATTGTGACAACATCTCTGGGGTCTGTTTGATTGTTGACCACAAATTCCACAAAACTATTAACATTAAAGACAGAGGAAAAACTTATTCTCCTTCTAATTTTGGTGTTTGGTCCCTCTTTGAGGAGGGAGCCCTCACTAGCGTGCCTCGCGGTGCCGGTCCCGCTTCTGCCGAGGCAGAGCGGCGGTTGCGCTCGTGGGGCTCGCAGATGGACCTGGCGGAGGGAATGGAGACGGGCCCGTCCCTTTCTCCTTCCTCACCCTCCAGGTCCACTGTCCCCTCCCTGGGTTCGGAAGCACGCTCTGCGGTTTCTTCCTCCCGGGGAGCGGACTCGGCGCTCCACCTATCGTCCTCCGAGGAGGTCGATGTGGAGAGCGTCGACCCAGAGCCGCAGTCTCCTCAATACGGGGAGCTGCTCGAGGTGGTTACGCGGGCAGTCGCCAAGCTGAACATTGACTGGCCCGCTGAGTCACGGCCTGAGCCTCAGTGCTCTAGGTTGGATGAGCGTTTTCTGCG